>JZKD02S0922890.1:6286-17391 GCA_000966675.3 Picea glauca | reverse complement strand
ATATATATATTTGGGGTCAAAACAAAGGTAATTAAAGGGTCATTGAAATACCCATAACTGCCCCATCAAACGAAGTACACCCAGAAGGATTTAAAAACACCTTACCTTCGCTCGAGACAAATACCCGATAATTTGTAAAATAGTTGAAGTAATTCGGCAGTCGATCAGAAACCCTTATGCCTACACGATCTATTGCTTCAGCCAGAAATCCACGATTGAACGGGCGTCCCCACGATTGAACGGGCTACCTAGTGCTAAGTTCCCACTACCCATACCACAAAATCGGGGCGAAATTAAACCATAAATCCCGATTTTACCAAATGGCAGGGCGAAGAAGCTATCATAAATTTCCATATTTCTAGAAATTTGGCTAATGGAAGCTTGTTCCTCCAAATTTCAAGGGCTAAATATAATTTGTTTTCCTCTATCCCTCCTAAAAACATGGGCTAACCCTGTACACGATTTTTACCTTAAAATAAATTACGGGCTAATAAAATAAGTATAAAAAAATCACTCTAATACAAAAAATTCGCCCAATAAAAAATTAGAGGCCCCTTAATTTCGCCCATGGGCGAAATTTCGCCCCTAAAATCATCTATGCCTCGAAGTTTTATTAAGGAAGAGTATTGGACGATGCTCATTAGTCTGCAGAGGTTTCTCACTTGCAAAGGGAGGTATGTTGTGACCTTCTTATACCATTTAAAACTTTTGTCACATTTTGAGGGAGGGCGACAAATTGACTTCCCCCATTTCCTCTAGATGAGTCTAAATAAAATGGTGAGGGGAGTTAAATCAATATCTAAGAAACCCGAAACTAGTATCCATCACCATGGCCTAATGAAATTATTGGTCGTCCATGCATTGACAAAACAAGGCAGTAGTTGGAAAATACTCCTTCAACAAAATTTTTCTCAAGAAGGAGTTTCTAAATCTATAGAAGAACATGAAACATAGGAATGTAGTGAGGGGTCTAAGAGAAAGACAAAGAAAAAAAAAGAGAAGAAGTTAGGGGGTGAATAAGTTGTTATTACACCTAGTTCATCCTAGCTTGTTGATAGATTGGACAAGGATAAGTCTGTTATAGGAGCCTACTGCATCCAAGAAAAAGAGGACCTACCAATCTCAGAAACCTAGTCCAGCCCTGATTCCAAAAACTAAAATGAAACAAGGAAGGGGCTATGGGAAAGGTGAATGCTCAAATAGTGCTCCCGAGGCAACCATTGAATTATCAATGGATCCAGTTAGCAAGTTAGAAAGGGTCCATGAACTAAACATTCATAGCAAGAAATTTTTTCAAAAGAAGGATATGAAAGATGAACAAATCCTAGAGGATCCCATGATATCCAGGAAGGAGAGGTCCTCCCAATCTAAGGAACCAAGTCTATCCTCGATCCCTAAAAATCAATTTCCACTAAGTGAGAGGTGAAAAAGGAAGAAACTTGGTCAAAATGAAGTTTCATATGGTACCCCTCAGGCATCCATTGTGTTTCCTCAAGAGTCGATTAGTGAGTTGAAAGAGACTCCTGAATTGAAAATTGGAAGTAGGGGGAAGCTTAAAACGAGGAAGGTACAAAAGAAGAAAATCCCAAAGCCTACACCTCAATCCTCTAGAGTGGAAAAGAGGAATGTTCTGCAAGAACAAACTCCAGAGCCTACACCTCAGTCCTCCAGAGTGGAAAAGAGGAATGTTCTGCAAGAACAAACTCCAGAGCCTACACCTCAGTCCTCTAAGGTGAAAACCAAATATTTACATGAGAAACAAGTCCCAATGCCCATATCTACTACTAAAACAAAGAAGAGAAAGTTGTTTGAAGAGACTTCCACTCCTGTCAGCAAATTTGAGGAAGCCTTGCTTCCTATATGAAGAACTACAAGAAGCATGGCTAAACAGATAATAGTTCCACATGTGCCTTCTCTTACAGAGGAGCCTATTGATATTCTGACTTCTCTAGAGAAGGAAAGTGGCTATGGAGCAATGATTAGTGAGACTGAGGGTTAGTAACATAAACCTTAAGAGGTTTAATAAAGGAAAAGGAAGCCCAAGGGGAGGTAATTGAGCAAGCAACCATATCTGATCCCGGGAGTTCCCTAAGAAAGAAACAATTGATATTGAAGGTTGGGAAACTTACATAATGAGAAGTTGAAAAAAGAGGTTACAGAGTATCAAGTTTTGGATAGGAACATTAAGGTAAATAATGCACAATTGAAAGAATATAACCAGGGTGATTAAGAAGGAGCTTAGGAGAAAGGCCTCTACTTTTAATATTCTATAGCCAAATAAATGAAGTTTAGAAAGTATGGAAGACAGTTTGGTTTTGCAAAGTTTTGAGTATCAGTTTTGACATTTTTTCATGAGGACATGCAATGACACCTCTACTACCCTATATTATCTTCTATCTTGGTCAATTTTACCTCTGACATGTGCATATGTTGTCTGTTTCTTCCACAAATCTACCTTGTGACCTTAGCCATATGCATAAATAGGTAACCCATGTAAAAAAAATGATTTTTTTGATTTCTTGATTAATTGGGATTAAATGGTTGATTGTTTATGCTCCTAATTACTTTGATTATTATTAAGCAGCTTCATGAACATGCATCACCTCATCTAGTACTCATCTTAGAGATTCATCCGGTACCACCTCTGCGCTGATCCGATACCACCTATGTGCCTATTCTGGTACCACCGTTGCACTGATTTGGTACCTAGATATATTACTATGGTAGTCCGGTACTAAACCTGTGCCTACATGATTAATGTTTTGAATGAGTGCACTAGTGGTGGTTCCAAGAAATTAGTTGGATAGAAGTATCCTTGGATCGTTTGAAGACCACAATATACTTCATCACTCATGCATTTTGTGTCATGAGGATGAAGTCCATTCCTTTAGATACGATATGATTCACCAATTGTAATATTTTGTAAACATTTGATAATTATCTTCATACCTTGAATGTAAGGACTGACCTTATTTAAAAGGGATTTTGTATAGATGATATATAAGTAGGGAATGATATACATTGTTACGCTGGAAAATTGAATGTTTAATTGTTGATTCACTCATTTAATTGAAGAAATACAAATGCTAGTTTTTGAAATTCATGGATGTGAGTAAATCGTTTATTCTGTAATTTTTTTAGAGATACCTTATTGGCTCGGCAAGGGCCCACCGCCCCAACTAGGGTAAGCCTCCTTGTATATGTATTTGTGTGACATAATTTAATTGTGTGAGTGTGAAAATATAATAGTTGTGTGTTGCAAATGATTCTAAGTGCATAAAATTTCCTAAGTACAATACAGATTTCTAAATAGATTTGACTGTGGACCAGTGCGAATGAACAATTATACCTTTATGATAGTAGATAATTCTATTTCCATTTCTAAAGAGTGATATTTAGTTAACAAAAGCTGGATAGATGTTTGGGATTGTTAAATAAGAAATTGTTACTGTTTTGAATTTATAATTATGTTATTCTCAGTAAGTACAGGAACAACTAGAATTCATCTCTCACCCTTCTTGCTTCAATAATGAAGTCTTTCAATCACATTGACTATCTCCTGTGTTGAGGAAGGCTTGATTGAAATTGATTAATTCATGATTGGTTTCTTTCCAAGAATAAATAGAGTGAATTGGTTTCTCCTTTTAGTTCCTTTAACTAATTGTATTAACTAGGACTTTTCAAACTTTTCCTTATGTAACTTATAGATTTATACAACTCTTGGTGAAATACAACTTAAACTAGAACCTGAATCAATTAAAACAATAACTTGTTGATTATGTATCATACCTTCAATTTATACCATTGAAGTTTGATGATATGCCTGTGGATTTTCCAAGGCTGAGCTGATTTTTGGTGTAGACCTTGCCAGCTCACCAACTATAGTTTCTTCTTGTACTGTTTTCACATTTTTATTTCCCTTCTTCCTGAGAGGACGATCTTTATATTAATGTGGACCACTGTATTCCCAACATTTTACTGTCTCTTTTTGGGTAGTTTTTTTATTGAAGAAGGCTTGTGGTTTGGTACCCTTACTTTCAGTTTGATTGAAAGGTTTACTTGTTTTGAACTTATTACCTCCCTGAAATATCTTATCAACATTTCTATTAGAGTAAGTCCCCTCTTTCTTGTTAGGGTCAAACCTATCAACCTTTTTCCCATTCCAATTCTTAGAATTCTCATTTCTATTTTTATACTGCTCAAGACAGAGTTTGGCTTTCCTCATGGTTTCTTCCAATGTTTTTGGGTTATCTGTTGGATTATTGAGAGGGGGGATGAATCAATAATAAATCAATTTAATCCTTTTTAACCATATAATGCAAGTGTTATATCAATGTAGCATTATCATCCAATAATTTCAAAGTAAATAAAAATGAACAAATGATAACTCATACACATACACAGTACACTAGTGTTTTTACATGGAAACCCAAAGCGGGAGAAAACCACATAATGTTTTTTCTTATATGTATTTAAGAATTACATTCATTGGAAGCACCAAATTCCTTTGTTTTCCAGCTAGAACTGGAAGGAGTCTCCAACCCCCTAGTTTATTAGGCTACAACCCAAGGAAAGCTCCAACTCCCCAATTCTCTGGCTACAACCAGAAGGTGGCTACAACCCCCTATGTTTTCTTGCTAATACCAGAAGGTGGCTACAACTACCTGTCCTTTCCCCATCCAACTTCCCTGATGTAGAAGTAGAATGATGGAACAATTGTTTCACTATCACTATGAGATATACCACTGTAAAAACATGTACCATTGACATGCAACCAACCAACCTATAGCAACCTGTACCAAACAACCTGTAATCAACTTGTACCATAAAAAAGTTCATCGACCATGCACCAACCTATCCCTCAACCTGTACCATCAACAAGTGCATCAACCATGCACCAAATATGTACTAATCATGCATCAAATACACATAAACTATGACTCATCAAGATGTACCAACATCATCTACTATACACCTCATGTATGTGCCAACTCATCAACTACTTGTCTCAACCATGTACCCAATATGTACTTCAACCAAAATCCCTCATCAATTTCATCATCCAAATCTGATTTGTGACTCTGTAATAATCCTTGTGTATATCATCACATACCTGCAAACCTTCCTTAACTTTAACAACAAGAGACTAGCATTTTCATCAAACTTTACTTTAGTCTCACATGACGAGTTTTGGATTAGTCAACAACCCTAACTTGAAATAATCATAAATATGTACATGTAATGAATATATATATGAAAATAGCACACAATGTTCTTCATTGTCTTTTATGCAATTCCTCCAGGTTTCATTGCTTGGAACCTCTCAGAAAAGGAGTTATAGAAAAAATGGCATACCTTGTTGAATTATGGCTTATTCTAGAGAGAAAACTTGTAGAGCGTGTCCCACACAGAATATTTGTTGTATGGATCTGAAAATGGTACAAAAAATAATAGAGACTGTACTCTAACCAATACATGTTTCTTACTGAATTTGGATGTGTTATGAAGAACTTGTGACTTTTTTACCCAAAACACCTATTTTAGACTAGTTTCAGGACTAGCCACAAACTCGATTTTCCACGGAGTGTAACTCCAAAAATGCAACGACCCACAAGATGAATTTTTTATCAAAACTAATTGGATATGTTTCCTCAATGGCCTCCCAATTTCACGGTTTGAATCATTTTTAAAAAAAATTATTGCAAAAATGGTGAGATCATATGTAAATAACATACCTTAGAAAGCATCATCAAAAGAATTTATCCTCCCTTGAATTTCAGACTTCTTTACTTCACCTTCCCTTTGAAATTCATCTTAGATATCCTTTGGTTACCTCAATCACTTGTATATATTCAATATTCTCAAGTGTGATTAAAATGAGAGAGCCTTTCCTTTTATTTATACTTTCATGTAGCTTCCTCAAGGGGTTATGTTTTAACCATCTTAACCCACTTTCCTTATTTTAGGGTTAACCCACTTCTAACCACTTGTCCACTTAGTAATTTATTCATTAAATTTATTATTTAAATAATTTCTTTTGTATCCACTTTGAATTATAGTACACACATCACTTCACTTTATTATTTACCTTCTAAAATCTCATAAACCACTTTCCTTATTTTATGGCTAACCCACTTCTAACCACTTGTCCATTTAGTAATTTCTCCATTAACTTTATTATTTAAATAAATTCTTTTGTATCCACTTTGACTTATAGTACACTCATCACTTCACTTTATTACTTAAATAATTTCTTCTTTGCAACCAATTTGACTACTTTGACCTTTTGGGGCTTCTAGATGACTCATGAGGGTTCTCCAACTTCACATGGCCATAACTCTCTAACTGTGAGGAGTTATGTGATGTTTCACATACCACCAAAAATGGAATGACATCTACTATCCATACAAAATAGTCTTACCTTCAAATATATTAAAATCTATACCATTATACATCAAACAAACTTGGCTCCGTTACCCAAACCTTTGTGCTACCAAAATTTTCTACCAAACTTTCTTCAAGGGTTGACATCAATGAAAACCAACCCAAACAATCAAGAATATCCCCCTTTGGCATTGATGGAAACACTCTGATGAAATAATGAAGTCATATCACTCATGCTCCCCATGTGACCATCGCTCCCCTTGGAACCATGCCTCTGTGCTCTTTCTCCAAGCATTTACCTTTGCATATGATAACTGAGCTGTCCTTGGGGATACTCCCCATGACTAAAATCTTTCTGAAACTAATCCCCCAATCTGAACTATCATCTTTATGGATATTCCTCATGTAAATATAAGACATATAAGATACACATTCAAAAACATTCATTTTGGAGTATAAATTACTCCGAGTCTCTGACGAAAATACTCAAAGGCTTCCCTTGGAATCAGTTTTGTAAAGATGTCTGCCACTTCTTCTTTTGTGCCCACATATTCAACTCTGGTGTTCTTCTATCCAACTTTTTCCCATAGAAAGTGATACTTTATTTTAATGTGATTCATTTTGGAGTGCATCATCGGGTTCTTTGAGATACTGATGGAGCTTGTATTATCACAATAGATTGGAATGGGATCATCATACTCAACCTACATATCTGTCAAAGTTTGTTTCATCCATAGAACTCGAGTACAACATCCTGCTGCTACAATATACTCTACTTCGGTTGTAGATAAAGATACTAATGATTTTTTCTTTCTTATCCAAGATACTAAACACTCACCCAAGTAGCATGCTTCTCCACTGGTGCTTCGTCGGTCATCAATGCAACCTGCCCAATCTACATTTGTGTAGGAAATAAGTGATATATCCTTTCCTTTTGGATACCATAATCTAAATTCTTATGTTCCTTTAAGATATTTGAAAATTGTCTTCACTGCTAATACATGTGATTCATTTGGTGCTGCTTGAAATCGTCCCACCTGTGAAACTGGCTGCATTAAATCTTGTCTGGATGGTATCACATATAGTAAGCTATCAATCATTGACCTGTATCTCCTCTGATATTCCTTTCCATAGTTGACAGGTAGATTTGTCATTGTTGCTCTTGAGCATTACTTTATTTTGAATGTGAACTGTTGTATGCACTGCATGTGTCCAAAGAATATTTGTCAATTTGGAATCCATTATCATTGTTCAAGCCATTTCCTGTGTAAATATCAACCATTATGATAATGTTCCTTTGTCTCTGAACCACTCTCTGAACCAATATATGAATCCATGCTCTCCTCCACTGTCATATATCTGTCCAAACCTACTAAGTGTTCTTAGGAATCCATCTCTGTCCATACTGTCCAAGAATCTATTGCACAATTGTCCATAATGCTGACCCATTTATCACTATACTATCATGAAGTCTTCACTACTACAACTGATTTTACTTATGCTAACTGAATGATATGGATCTGTCTTCTCAAACTCTGCAAGATGCTTGAAGGATGGTTCTTTGGTCTATCACAGCTATCACATAGACTCCCCCTGTCTAATATTCATATTAATTGGGAGTCTCTAATCTGGATGTGTAACACACCCACCATGAGGCTAGAAATGTTTCAGCTTTCTTTCCTTATTCTCGAGGTACAACACTCCTCGAGATTCTAAGGAGCCTAGCGCAGACCCTCCTTTCCCTTTAAAGTCCCTCATATGACTGTGACTATTCCCATAGTCCTTACCAAGAAGGCACTTCTACTATCACAATACGGGGAGCCGTGAGGCAAGCGATCCCTTGCTCTCTTGACTTTTGAAGGGATGAAACCCAAAATGGACCTAACCACTTATCGAGATTAACAACAAACCAGAATAAGTTTGGTACTCTACCCTTCGGGGTTTCCTCCATAAGGATTTCAGGATGTGCGACGACAGGAGGTCTCGCACCTGGGTTTCCCGAGAGACGAAAACTCTGAAACCTGCACACATATATATATATCTGTCGCTCAGCCTATTTTGGGAATTCACAAACCGGGTTTTTAGGATATGCGACGATAGGAAGTCTCACACCTGGGTTTCCCAGGAGCTGAAACTACAAAACCTGCATACATGTATATATATCGCTCAGCCTATTTCGGGAATTCACAAACTAGGTTTTTGGGACCGATGAGCATAAGATAACTTGCCGATAGGTATCCCGGGTTTTGAAACACCGAAACACCATATATCGTCTGCACTATTATCATTTTCAAGTTTTTCAATTCGGGTTTTCAGGACTGGCGAGCACAAGAGAACTTGTCGATAGGTATCCCGGGTGTCGAAACACTGGAACACCATATCTATCCGTGCTAAGCCATTTCGGCATCTCTCCTTTCAGGATTTTACGTTATGTGAGAACAAGGGGTCTTGCTCCTAGGTTTCTTGGGAGTCAAAGCTTCGGAACACCAAACTCTAAACATGCTCCACTATTTCGGGGTTTTCTCCATCGGGATTTTGGGACTTGCAAGTACAAGGGAACTCGCCCTTGGATATTCTGGATGCTGAAATACCGAAATATCGAGATTTAGCTACATGCTGTCATTTTGGGATTTCGCATGTCGGGGTTTCCAGACTTGCGAGTATAAGGGAATTCACCCTTGGGTATTCCGGGTATCAAAATGCCGAAATATTGTAACTTATCCACACGCTATCATTTCGGGATTTTGCAAGTCGGGGTTTCGGGACTTGCGAGTACAAGGGAACTCACCCTTGGGTTTTTTGGATACCTAAACTTTGAAATATCGACTCTTAAACCTGCTCATCTTATTTCTGGATTTCTTCCATTGGGATTTCACAAGTCGAGGTTTCAGGACTTGAGAGTACAAGGAAACTCATACTTAGGTATCCCGGGTGCCAAAACACCGAAAAGTCCTAACCCATCCACCCGCTGTCATTTCGGGATTTCGCGAGTTGGGGTTTTGGGACTTGTGAGTACAAGGGAACTCGCACTTAGGTACCTCGGGTGCCAAAATAACGAAATGTCGAAGTCTAAGAGGACCATTCTCTCTCGTCCAGGGTTTTAAGACTTACGCCATAAAATCCTCCAGTAGATCCTTGGATAAAATTTCAAAAAGGGTATCCCTATGGGGAGATCTATCCAGGGAATTACTTGAGACAAATAAGGGAATAAATTTCCCGAGAATAGACTTGAAAACTGAATCCGTTCAAAACACACACACATATATATATAAGTCATAGGTGGTCTTTCCAACATAACCATGCAATCAAAATATGTATATATATAAGACATAGGTGGTCTTTCCAATATAAGCATACAGCCACCATTTCTGATCAAAACACCATACAGACAGTCTCATATTGAAACCATTCATAATTGCACAAACCATGAACATACATGTCAGAATATTAATTTCAGTATATGAGATATAACACTTATCGGAAAAACACCAGGTTTGATGCAACTGCTAAGAGGGGTACTCGCTTCCACCCAACCGTAGGCTCAGCGGTTCTGAATAGATTTACCACTAGCCACCCCTCGAGCTTAGACCACGATGTTGTGAGACTGAGTCTCTGTTCATCAGAAGTCGAGAACAAAGGTTACTCTCCTTCTTCTCTGCTTATCAATCACTATGTATATTTTTCCAGAGTCCTTCCGATTTATCCCCTCTTGCAATCTCTGTCGCGACTGCCCTTTTCCACACCTCTTTCCTACCTTTTCTTTTTCTGGTGAGGCTGTGTGTGGCACGAAATTCCCCCGGTGGTCATGTCCAAGGCTTCCATGGATGGGCGGTTCACCCCCATCCCTCATTAACTCATGAGGAGGCTCTTCATCTACCAACCTGGCCAGTAATTCATTTCGGGGCTAGTGAGCCACTCTTGATCTTCGGTCTAGTGAAGACCAATTACGGTATTGGTTTCAATTGAAGTTAACGCCACCATTCCAGGTTCCTTCCACAACCTTTCATCAGCCATCGTGGTCTCTTTTCAGCACATCCCCCTCCCAACAGTCCTGCAACATATATTCATAACATTATTTACATTTTTCAACCTTTTATACTAAGGTCCATTCAAAATCACACATTCACATCTTTGAGTCTGCCTTAGTTCTTGGCCAGTATAGTTATTTTTACAGACAGGGGGAAACAGGGAGTTACAATTCCCTCCCCCTTAAACGAGCATCATCCTTGATGTTCTATCTATCAATATGACATGTATGTACAGAGGTAAACCAAATCGGATATGCATGTTTCATGGCATCCTCCATTTCCCATGTAGCCTCATCTAGGCCAAAATGTCTCCACTGCACCTTGACTTGTGCAATGGTTTGGTTCGGGAGTGGGGTTTCCTTTCTATCCAGTATGCATTGAGGTTCTATTAGGAATTCTCCCTCTGATTCCACCTGGATCACAAACTAGTCAATTATATGATTATAATCATGTACATATTTATTCAATAATGAAACATGGAAAACATTATGTGCTTTTACTGTGGGAGGAAGTGCTAGCCTATAGGCTATAGGTCCCACTCTATATATAATCTCGAAGGGTCCAAAATCCCAAGGTGACAACTTGGCACAAGCTCCCATTTTCAGGGAACTCTTCCTGGGCCTAACTTTGAGATATACATGGTCTCCCATCTTGAACTCTCTTGGAGTTCTCTTTTGGTCGGCGTAACTTTTC
>JZKD02S0922780.1:0-13908 GCA_000966675.3 Picea glauca | reverse complement strand
TTAATAATGTTAAAAATATAAAAAATTATTTGTTATTATAAAAATTATTCTCCATTAATTGAAAACAAAAATAAAAACCAAAATACAGTTTTCCATAACAAAATGGTACAAGTGCAGGAACGTCATCTCTAACACAGTTCACTTTTGGCATGCCAGAAATTTTGGCACATATGTACTTTTGGGAAATTTGCTTAAGAAGTTGACTTGGCACAAAGATGACAGAGCACAATTTGTGGGAAAATACTATTTTAGTTTTGGCACATATGTAGTAGTTTGTTTCAGGACTTGACTTGCTACAGAGGTGACAGCACAATTTGCGGGGAAAGATTACTGTAGTTTAGGAGTTGACTCAGCACAATTTGTGGATGTGGATGTGATCGTTGAAAAAAAAATGAATTGGGAAAAACAGATGAATGCTGCCATCAATTTCAATCAGTAGTCAAGTGGGTATATTATATTGGTGTTGGCTAAACGTTTTATTTTTGGGGTTTTTTTGGTAGGAATTTGGCGAAGTAAATTTTTTTGAATGTATAAATGGATTCATCGTACTAAAAAATCAATAGTACACTTTCAATTATACAAATTTAGTCACTCAAATCTATCCAATTATTCATCACCAAATTTCTAACAAAATCAAACAAAAAAAAGTTACAGAAAATCATCCAAAAGGTAAAACGTTTTAAGAATCAAACGCAAAGAAAAACAGAAGTGCATATAGACTGAACTGTAACTCGCAGACGGACATCCACAGGACAGTGTTAGGCCCTGACAGAGCGGTGTTCACTGTTAGGACGATTTAACAGAGGACGCATTGATGTAAACAAATAAAAGGTAGGAAGAAGCAGGAAGTCAAATGCCCGTTTCAGTCTGAAAAGTTGCACGCTGCAGGCAGGCCTAGCACCAGAGCTGCTGAAGGATATATTGCAATAGAGAACTGTGCTGCGCTTTCAAAGATAAAAAAAAAAGTGACACCAATCATGTAGTGGCGTGGATTCCAACTATAAGCTTGTTGTGATCGACCAGAACTGTTCACTACAGACTGATTGTTATTATGATTTGATTTTTGGAGGCAGTACTTTCAATTCATTTCACAGTGCAAACTCACATGTAGACGATGACGTTTTTGCCGATTTTTTTTAGTCGTTTTATATTTTCAAATTCAAAATTCAGGTTGGTAGAATTATTTCGCGCAGATCGTTGTACTGGTAAAGATGCTGATACTGACAGGGTGTATTTAACTGTAGCAAAAGACAAGACACTCTTGAAATTGATTGCTTGAAATGTGGAATTGGAGCTGAGTGTAAATATTTATTATTTTATGGTAATATTTTTGGATCAATTTTGTTTGAAATCTGGTTAGAAATTATTAGAACTGTATATTTAAGTGGTTGAGTATGTATAATTAGAGTGTTTCAATGTTTTTTAGGACATTGAATCTATCTATACATTCAAAATTGCTATTTAAACAATATAAAATTGAGATTTCACCAAGATTTATATAACCTAAGATAAAAAAGTGGAAAAGTAAAACATTTAGACAGCCAACTGTGGATTTTTGGTTGAGGAGTTATAATTTGTTATGATATTGGGCTGGATCATTGAATTAAAAACAACCATTTAAGGAGATTAATCGTATTGTATTTGATGGAGGTGTTGTCTCACTGTTCTAAGAAATGATTTTTTTAGCTGCAATACTGTGATATAAATTTGCTCAATTTTTTTTATTATTATTGTTTAAAATTCATTTCTAAATACAAAAATGGATTCAGCATGGTGAAAAACCTTGAGACACTTGGATTATACAGAAATAATCACTCAAATATGAGGATCTAACAATTTCTAGTTAGATTTCTGACAAATGTCGCCAGAAAAAAATCATTTCTTAAAACTACAGCTTTGTGAGAGAAGATTAAGTAATTAACATGTTGAACAATATTTATAATAAAATTATCTTAATTTATTTTCATATTCCAATATCTCTGTATTATTCACTTATTATGTGAATGCCGGTTCCTTTAACTGGTTAATGTCTCTCCGTTAATAGATATGCTGTGTTTTTCATCAATGCATAATGCCACACTCATCGACAAGGATGAATTATATGACCATTTTGATTGTAGTTGGTTGTTGGAAAATCAGCCCACGAGTAGTATGGGTGAATTGATAATTACAATTATGGTTTTATCGAATTGACATATAACTTAAACGTCAAACCAGCGACCAAGTCATTATAATGGTGTGTAATGAATGTTTCAAATGTAAGAACTCGATTTGAAGTGGATGAACCACTTACCATGATAAATCTTGTTGAGGATGGCAACACATTTTGGGTAAGGAATTCATGCCTTAGCTACTTTGTCACCTCATCCATGTCCTTAATGGATGTTTAACCTTATTGAGACTCTAGTTTCTTGTTAGGTTTTAGTTATGTCTCTCGATCGAAGATGTTGGAACACTTTATTTTCTCTTTAGTACTATCTCCCTTAAGCTATTTCATGCATGCTTCCCTCTGGATGGTTGTATTGACTCTTCGAGTAGACTCTCCTTTGGAATTGATCTTGTCTGCCATTGGTATCACCCCAGAATGGTTCCACGTTCCTCTTTGGATCCACCTCTCCTAGACCTACTCCTTAGTTGCCATCAGAACCCTTACTCTCCTTCAAAAACAGCCTCCTCTATAACAAGAAATTGGGAGGAACCTTGGCTACAACCTAGACCCCAATGGTTTGTATGGTTTCTAAAGCTCCTTCCTCTCCATCTTGATGGTATCAAACACTGTAAACATTCCAAATACTTTAAGGAAAATGGTCTCATATGCAAATTCAATGACCTCTAACCTAAGTTTGCAGATCTTCACAAGTGGATCTCCTTAACCTTGAAGCTAGACATAAAGGAAGATGGTTTTAACTACCCATGTGCACAAGGGTTTTTAGGCACAGTTAAATTTGATTAACTAGAAGATTGAGACCACATCCTTAATTTGGGTCCATGGTTTTGCAGCCAAGTAGGTTTATCCATGATTCTCTTATTGTGGAACTTCAACCTAGCTTTGGACATACAATCCTCTACCCTAATCTAGGTAAGACTACCCAGCCTCCCCATATAGTTATGGAGCTTTGATTCACTACAAGGCATCAAAATTGCCTTAAAATTTCACTTCATAGGGATAGAATGACAAGGAGTCACATGATCACTTATGCTTGAATATGTGTGGGCATGAACTTTAACAAATATTTTCTAGTAGATATCACTTCTAAATATTTCACCTAGATTTAATCTCTCGATTATGAGTATGTTTCCGTCATGTGTATATCCTTCTTGGGCATAAATCATAGAGTATCCCACTATGCAAAGTTGAAAAAGGAAGGTTAATCTAAAAGACCCTCCAAGAAATCCACTTCATGGTACATGGATTTGGAGGAGCATCACGTTATCAACAAGGATTCTACCACTTTGACCCATGAATATGAGGTAGTGAGGCCTCAACCCCCTAGAATGTCACACACATGCATTGAAATTTCTCCATAGTTGCGATAAACAAATTCAATTCCATTATTAAACAAACAACCACAATAATCTATAGTTTAATTACAAAAAAACTTTAATACATCACAATAATAAAACATTTAGCTCAAATAACCACAACAAAAAACTTCACTATTTATTAAATAGATGATCCAGATTTATGAGAGGAATGAAATGAATAATAGACTGAATACAATAACACAGAGATACAAAGAAAAATAACAGATATCTAGTGAACAATAACTTCTATTGAATAAATAAAATAGGTTGAAATTGTAAAACTGTGGAATTGAAAACAACTTGCTCGAATGGTGGTAGCTATCTCTCAGAAGAGATGTGGTTGCTACCTGCATCTGTCTGAGCAGAGTGATCACAATGAGGCTTCAGAGGCCTTTTTAACATTACTTGCGAATGTCAAAAACCTAGACACCCAAAAACCTAACCATAGGAGATGAAACGCCAAAAGTTGTGTGGGCCCCGATGGGTAAGTTGGTACCTCAACTTTCCGGGGTCGTAACTTTTGCATACGACCTTCGTTTTAGGTGCATAATAGCCCATTGAAAAACTCTTTTCGAGAACTACACATTATGTCATCAATATTTGACTCTGTCTATAGTTTGACTATAAAAATCCAAAAAAACATTATTTATGGCCCCAAAATGGCCCTAGAAGTACATAAAGACGTACTGACATGAAAATTTCCAAAATAATCCAGTTGAATTAGGTGGGAGGCCACCAATCTCCACCTGGAAGCTTTGTAGGGCTTCAGATAACCCTGGAAGTGTAGAACCCACAATCACAAAGAATTACAGAAGAACGTGTTGAACTAAAAATTGTCAAGATGAGCCAGTTGGAATAGGTGGGTGGCCACCAATATCCACCTGGATCAATCTTGCCCCCTTAGGATGCAATGGTATCCATTGCGTTGAGTGCCCCCATCAGGTTAGGAAATTTCTATTGAATTTTACCCCGGGTGAGCCACTTGCCTTGGTGCAGGAGCTGCCCTGCCTTGATAACTCGATAAAGTTTGATCCTATGTTGGCGAGTTCCCTTGACTTGTGTGTCCAATATCTATTCAATGGATGCATGTTCCATGCAGTCAGGGTTGAGCTCTGTTGGTTTCAACTATTATGTGATCTCTAAGGTGTCCAATAATGGTGGAAAATATGGTTGGAGGAGGTCCACATTGAACACTGGGTGTAAGCCAAGGAAGGGTGGAGTGGTGAGCTCAAAAGCATTGTCACCCACAACCTTGGTGATAGTGTAAGGCCCATAGCGAAGTGGGTGAAGCTTCCAATGGGGCCCTGTAAGGTATTCTTTCTGCAAATGTAACTAGACCTTGTCTCCCACCTGAAACTTGTGTGGTACCTGATGTTGATCATGGCACTACTTGTACTTAGCATTGGCTTTCTGCAAAATCTCATGGACATGTTGGCAGATGTGTTGAATCTGGTGGAAAATATGGTTGGAGGAGGTCCACANATTTCCCTACCACCTCCCTTGGTCACTTGGATGAGGGCCCATGCAATATGGGAGAATCCCAACACAAACCGTCGGTAGAATTTAGCAAGTCCCAAGAAGCTTAGAAGCTCGGTTAGTGTGTTCAGGGCTGACCATTCACGGATGACTTGGATCTTAGCTGGATCCACGTATACCCCATGCTCATTAACAATGTAGCCCAATTATTAGACCCTGATCATGCCAAAGGATCATTTTTCTAAGTTGGCATATAGCTTGTGTTGTCGCAGAGAGATAAAAACCTATTGAATATGTTGCATGTGCTCCTCCTAAGTTCTGTTGAAGATGAGAATGTCATCCATGTATACCACTACAAAAGAGTTGGTGAAGGGTCTCAATACATCATCCATCAACCTCATGAAAGTTGTTGGTGCATTTGTTAATCCAAAGGGAATGACCAGTCAATCGAAGAGAACTTCTTTAGATTTGAAAGTTGTCTTCCATACATTAGTCGGTTCAATGGGAACCCGATGGTAGCCAAAATTTAGGTCAATCTCGCTGAAGAACTTTTCCCCCTTGAGTTGGTCAAGAAGGTCATCAATTTGGGGAATTGGGTACCGGTTCCTGACTGTGATTTTGTTTAATTCTCTGTAATCAATGCAGAGTTATTGGTTCCCATCTCTCTTTTGCACCAATACAATCAAGCTTCCAAAAGGGGAGGAGTTGGGTTTGATGTTCCCCTTTTAAAGTAGCTCTTGGATCTGATGCTTGATTTCATCATTTTCCATCAGCGAGCGATGATAGACTGGTCCATTAGGAAGAGGTTCATTATGGGTTAGATCAATTATATGCTTGACCTGGATGTGCGTCGATACCTCAGTGGGTGAGGAGAAGATGTCTCTATACTCTTCCACGATCCCGTCCACTTGCTTCTGATGCAAAGAGAGGCTTTTTGTAGAGGTCATAGATGTGGCAATGACCTTCTACTTACTGTGATCACAGATCACAAAGAATACAAACTTCCCGGTCTGTGAAATGACCATACTGCATTGCTTAAAAGAGATTAAAGAAATAGCGGAAGGAGGCGGTACCTCTAGTATCATGTACAGTTGTCTACCCAAAATAATAATAACACTGCAAGGTCTAGTCTCATACACAACATGTCGCTTCCAAAAATATGGTTATCCTAAAATAACATCACAAAATTCAAGGGGAGCAATATCCCACAATACCTTGTCTTTGAAGGGATTGATGTCATAGGGCAGATGACATTGTTGGATGACGTGGAGATCTCTTCCTTGGTGAAGCCAACCGATGGTGTAACGTTGTGGGTACGGTGTCATTTACAGGTCTAGCCTCTTGAAAACCTATGTTGAGATCATATTATTCTAACTACATATCGACAATGAAATGAAGTGGAGCCCCCTTTACCCACATCTGTGAGTGAAAGAGGCATTCCCCTTACTTTGGTTCTTTTGGTTAGATTGGTTGGACTTTGGTGGTAGCGAGAGTGGCATTGGGTTCGACATTGATAATTCACTTCCCTCCTTATGGATTTGATTCAGAGTCCAAATATTCCTCTGACTTAGAAGCTTTCATCTCAGCCACCAGTGACTACTTGGAAAGACATTCTTTGGTGTTGTGCCAAGGGATTTTATGTTATTCACACCACTTTCCCATTTCCTTCTTCAACTTATCATTACCCTTATTAGGTTGCGGCTTGGACTAGTTGTCCTGAGAGTGGCCATGTTTTCTTTGTCCCTTGTGTTGTGGTTTGGGGCCTCCTTTGCCCCGCTTCAGCTATGAGGAGTTTGCTCGATCTTGACATCATATCTATAATTTTCACCTAATGATGCGATGTCCCTTTCCTGATGTAGCATGGTCCATATTGTGTACTAGTCCTTGTAGCTTCCAATAGAGAAGTATTGTTCTTTAATGGCATCCTTGAAGGAATCCAGGGTAGGGGCGACCACAAATATTGCAGATTCCTCTATGGCCCTTTGCTCAGATTAAGTATCCCACCAGTACTTAACATGGGGGATGGCCTTGAGGAGTGCAAAAGTAATATTTTCCCTGTCGAAAAAATTGTGGACCGAAAAATACCCTTCAAGCAAATTCATCCATTTATCTACAACATCCACATCTATCAATCCTTCAAATAATGAAATATCAAATTTACTTGTACCTTGAAGGGGTTTTCATGTCCTCTTGATGAAGATGCATCTCTTGTGGGCAACCATCGAAGGATCTATGCAAAGTTATCCATAATTTTGTTCCTTTGTCACGCAAGGGCTTCCTCGAAAAACAATTTAAAAGGATCTCCTACTCCATCATATTTCTTATCATCCCACATGATTTTTTATCAGTCTCGGTGTGACCGATCTTGCAAAGGCTCGACTGGTTCGAGTCCCAAATTCTTGTACCCAGATCTTGTCGAGAACATGCACGAAGAAAAATAAATGAAGAGCAGACTACTTTGATACCACTGATTCAGATTTATGAGTGGAACGAAATGAATAATAGACTGAATACAATAATACAAAGATAAAGAGAACAATCAGATATCTAGTGAACAATAACTTCTATTGAATAAATAAAATAGGATGAAACTGTAAAACTGCAGAACTGAAAAAAACTTGCTCGAATGGTGGTAGTTATCTCTAAGAAGAGATGTGGCTAATAGGTGAATCCATCTAAGAAGAATGATCAAAATGAGGCTCCAAAGGAAATTTTAACATTACTCATGAATTCCAAAACCCTAGACATCCAAAAACCTAACCCTAGGAGATGAAATGCCAAAAGTTATGTGGGGCCCCGATGAGTAAGTTGGTACCTCAACTTCTCGAGGTCGTAAATTTGCATACGACCTCCATTTTAGGCGTGTGATAGCCTGTTGGAAAGGTATTTTCAAGAACTACACATTATATCATCAAAATCTGACTCTGTCTACAGTTTGAATGTGGAAATCCAAAAAAACACTATTTAGGGCCCCAAAACAGACCTGGAAGTACAAAAAGATGTACTGATATGAAAAATTCCAAAATAATCCAGTTGGATTATATGGGCGGCCACGAATATCCATCCATAAGTTGTGTAGGGATTCAAACATCCTCGAAAGTGTAGAACCCACAATTACAAATAATTACAGAAGAATGTGTTGAACTAAAAACTGTCAAGATGAGCCAGTTGGAATAGGTGGGTGGCCACCAATATCCACTTGGATCAATAAATTGACCAATTTTTTGGGCCTTTGTTACATTCACACAACCTATGCACATGTGTCTGGAGTTCACAACAATGTACACTACACAAACCAAATCAAATGAGAGGCAAAATCCTTTTTCTCAATCACAAGCTTCATATTTATGTTTGGCCTTACGACTAACCTAACTATTAAAATTCCAAATACAACACTTCATATTCCAAGGTGGAGAAAAAAAACTAAGGACAAATAATATTTCACTACATTAGAATTTTTTAATGAGAAAATGAAACCAAAACTAAGAAAATGTAAAAAAANATTTCCCTACCACCTCCCTTGGTCACTTGGATGAGGGCCCATGCAATATGGGAGAATCCCAACACAAACCGTCGGTAGAATTTAGCAAGTCCCAAGAAGCTTAGAAGCTCGGTTAGTGTGTTCAGGGCTGACCATTCACGGATGACTTGGATCTTAGCTGGATCCACGTATACCCCATGCTCATTAACAATGTAGCCCAATTATTAGACCCTGATCATGCCAAAGGATCATTTTTCTAAGTTGGCATATAGCTTGTGTTGTCGCAGAGAGATAAAAACCTATTGAATATGTTGCATGTGCTCCTCCTAAGTTCTGTTGAAGATGAGAATGTCATCCATGTATACCACTACAAAAGAGTTGGTGAAGGGTCTCAATACATCATCCATCAACCTCATGAAAGTTGTTGGTGCATTTGTTAATCCAAAGGGAATGACCAGTCAATCGAAGAGAACTTCTTTAGATTTGAAAGTTGTCTTCCATACATTAGTCGGTTCAATGGGAACCCGATGGTAGCCAAAATTTAGGTCAATCTCGCTGAAGAACTTTTCCCCCTTGAGTTGGTCAAGAAGGTCATCAATTTGGGGAATTGGGTACCGGTTCCTGACTGTGATTTTGTTTAATTCTCTGTAATCAATGCAGAGTTATTGGTTCCCATCTCTCTTTTGCACCAATACAATCAAGCTTCCAAAAGGGGAGGAGTTGGGTTTGATGTTCCCCTTTTAAAGTAGCTCTTGGATCTGATGCTTGATTTCATCATTTTCCATCAGCGAGCGATGATAGACTGGTCCATTAGGAAGAGGTTCATTATGGGTTAGATCAATTATATGCTTGACCTGGATGTGCGTCGATACCTCAGTGGGTGAGGAGAAGATGTCTCTATACTCTTCCACGATCCCGTCCACTTGCTTCTGATGCAAAGAGAGGCTTTTTGTAGAGGTCATAGATGTGGCAATGACCTTCTACTTACTGTGATCACAGATCACAAAGAATACAAACTTCCCGGTCTGTGAAATGACCATACTGCATTGCTTAAAAGAGATTAAAGAAATAGCGGAAGGAGGCGGTACCTCTAGTATCATGTACAGTTGTCTACCCAAAATAATAATAACACTGCAAGGTCTAGTCTCATACACAACATGTCGCTTCCAAAAATATGGTTATCCTAAAATAACATCACAAAATTCAAGGGGAGCAATATCCCACAATACCTTGTCTTTGAAGGGATTGATGTCATAGGGCAGATGACATTGTTGGATGACGTGGAGATCTCTTCCTTGGTGAAGCCAACCGATGGTGTAACGTTGTGGGTACGGTGTCATTTACAGGTCTAGCCTCTTGAAAACCTATGTTGAGATCATATTATTCTAACTACATATCGACAATGAAATGAAGTGGAGCCCCCTTTACCCACATCTGTGAGTGAAAGAGGCATTCCCCTTCCTTTGGTTCTTTTGGTTAGATTGGTTGGACTTTGGTGGTAGCGAGAGTGGCATTGGGTTCGACATTGATAATTCACTTCCCTCCTTATGGATTTGATTCAAAGTCCAAATATTCCTCTGACTTAGAAGCTTTCATCTCATCCACCAGTGACTACTTGGAAAGACATTATTTGGTGTTGTGCCAAGGGATTTTATGTTATTCACACCACTTTCCCATGTCCTTCTTCAACTTATCATTACCCTTATTAGGTTGCGGCTTGGACTAGTTGACCTGAGAGTGGCCATGTTTTCTTTGTCCCTTGTGTTGTGGTTTGGGGCCTCCTTTGCCCCACTTCAACTATGAGGAGTTTGCAGATCCAAACTCTCACCTTTTTTTCTTAAATTTATGCTCGATCTTGACAGCATATCTATACTTTTCACCTAATGATGCGATGTCCCTTTCCTGATGTAGCATGGTCCATATTGTGTACTAGTCCTTGTAGCTTCCAATAAGGTAGTATTTTTCTTTAATGGCATCTCTGAAGGAATCCCGGGTAGGGGCAACCAAAAATATTGCAGATTCCTCTATGGCCCTTTGCTCAGATTAAGTATCCCACTAGTACTTAACATGGGGGACGGCCTTGAGGAGTGCAAAAGTAATATTTTCCCTGTCGAAAAAATTGTGGACCGAAAAATACCCTTCAAGCAAATTCATCCATTTATCTACAACATCCACATCTATCAGTCCTTCAAATAATGAAATATCAAATTTACTTGTACCTTGAAGGGGTTTTCATGTCCTCTTGATGAAGATGTGTCTCTTGTGGGCAACCATTGAAGGATCTATGCAAAGTTATCCATAATTGTGTTCCTTTGTCACACAAGGGCTTCCTCGATTTTTTTTTTAAAAGGATCTCCTACTCCATCATATTTCTTATCATCCCCCATGATTTTTTATCAGTCTCTGTGTGACCGATCTTGCAAAGGCTCGACTGGTTCGAGTCCCAACTTCTTGTACCCAGATCTTGTCGAGGACATGCACGAAGAAAAATAAATGAAGAGCAGACTGCTTTGATACCACTGNGGTCTAGCCTCTTGAAAACCTATGTTGAGATCATATTATTCTAACTACATATCGACAATGAAATGAAGTGGAGCCCCCTTTACCCACATCTGTGAGTGAAAGAGGCATTCCCCTTACTTTGGTTCTTTTGGTTAGATTGGTTGGACTTTGGTGGTAGCGAGAGTGGCATTGGGTTCGACATTGATAATTCACTTCCCTCCTTATGGATTTGATTCAGAGTCCAAATATTCCTCTGACTTAGAAGCTTTCATCTCAGCCACCAGTGACTACTTGGAAAGACATTCTTTGGTGTTGTGCCAAGGGATTTTATGTTATTCACACCACTTTCCCATTTCCTTCTTCAACTTATCATTACCCTTATTAGGTTGCGGCTTGGACTAGTTGTCCTGAGAGTGGCCATGTTTTCTTTGTCCCTTGTGTTGTGGTTTGGGGCCTCCTTTGCCCCGCTTCAGCTATGAGGAGTTTGCTCGATCTTGACATCATATCTATAATTTTCACCTAATGATGCGATGTCCCTTTCCTGATGTAGCATGGTCCATATTGTGTACTAGTCCTTGTAGCTTCCAATAGAGAAGTATTGTTCTTTAATGGCATCCTTGAAGGAATCCAGGGTAGGGGCGACCACAAATATTGCAGATTCCTCTATGGCCCTTTGCTCAGATTAAGTATCCCACCAGTACTTAACATGGGGGATGGCCTTGAGGAGTGCAAAAGTAATATTTTCCCTGTCGAAAAAATTGTGGACCGAAAAATACCCTTCAAGCAAATTCATCCATTTATCTACAACATCCACATCTATCAATCCTTCAAATAATGAAATATCAAATTTACTTGTACCTTGAAGGGGTTTTCATGTCCTCTTGATGAAGATGCATCTCTTGTGGGCAACCATCGAAGGATCTATGCAAAGTTATCCATAATTTTGTTCCTTTGTCACGCAAGGGCTTCCTCGAAAAACAATTTAAAAGGATCTCCTACTCCATCATATTTCTTATCATCCCACATGATTTTTTATCAGTCTCGGTGTGACCGATCTTGCAAAGGCTCGACTGGTTCGAGTCCCAAATTCTTGTACCCAGATCTTGTCGAGAACATGCACGAAGAAAAATAAATGAAGAGCAGACTACTTTGATACCACTGATTCAGATTTATGAGTGGAACGAAATGAATAATAGACTGAATACAATAATACAAAGATAAAGAGAACAATCAGATATCTAGTGAACAATAACTTCTATTGAATAAATAAAATAGGATGAAACTGTAAAACTGCAGAACTGAAAAAAACTTGCTCGAATGGTGGTAGTTATCTCTAAGAAGAGATGTGGCTAATAGGTGAATCCATCTAAGAAGAATGATCAAAATGAGGCTCCAAAGGAAATTTTAACATTACTCATGAATTCCAAAACCCTAGACATCCAAAAACCTAACCCTAGGAGATGAAATGCCAAAAGTTATGTGGGGCCCCGATGAGTAAGTTGGTACCTCAACTTCTCGAGGTCGTAAATTTGCATACGACCTCCATTTTAGGCGTGTGATAGCCTGTTGGAAAGGTATTTTCAAGAACTACACATTATATCATCAAAATCTGACTCTGTCTACAGTTTGAATGTGGAAATCCAAAAAAACACTATTTAGGGCCCCAAAACAGACCTGGAAGTACAAAAAGATGTACTGATATGAAAAATTCCAAAATAATCCAGTTGGATTATATGGGCGGCCACGAATATCCATCCATAAGTTGTGTAGGGATTCAAACATCCTCGAAAGTGTAGAACCCACAATTACAAATAATTACAGAAGAATGTGTTGAACTAAAAACTGTCAAGATGAGCCAGTTGGAATAGGTGGGTGGCCACCAATATCCACTTGGATCAATAAATTGACCAATTTTTTGGGCCTTTGTTACATTCACACAACCTATGCACATGTGTCTGGAGTTCACAACAATGTACACTACACAAACCAAATCAAATGAGAGGCAAAATCCTTTTTCTCAATCACAAGCTTCATATTTATGTTTGGCCTTACGACTAACCTAACTATTAAAATTCCAAATACAACACTTCATATTCCAAGGTGGAGAAAAAAAACTAAGGACAAATAATATTTCACTACATTAGAATTTTTTAATGAGAAAATGAAACCAAAACTAAGAAAATGTAAAAAAATGTGGGCAACAACTACAATGTTGATGGTGCTCTTGCATTGGATTCCTCTTGTTGAAAAAAGTGAACATCTTGTTCACACGGTCATTCATAAAACAACAACCATTGAATATCTTTGTCTTTTTTGTTGAAATTCTAATCCCGACACTTAGGTGTCTTGTTACCTAGTGATTTCCTTTTTGTAAATCAAATTAGCAACTCACAAAACAGAATACACTTGTTGGAATAATCAACTCAAATAAATAGTGTGGAATCTATACAAAATGTTGGAACTCCTTGTGGCTACTCATGTTCTCTCTTCTCCCTGACCTATACTGATCTCGAGATGAAATTCCTTCTCCACCTATCCGAGATCTCCTTGAATAACAATCCTTCGTGACCCAACCCTTGAGAAAAAGTCTTTATTTTCTCTCTCTTGTGTATCAACACACAATGTATCTCACAAGTGTCTTCTCCTTTACCCTAACCTTGCTTTTATAATATGGAGTTATAACTTATGACATAACCCTAATATCCAAATTCATTGATGGCTAATATTAAATCTCACCTCACTTGAGATCAATGGATAATATTTAATTCAATAACTCTAATAACTTTATCATTTAATTAAATAAACTCAACTAATTAATAAAACCACTTTACTTTAATAATTCTTTTAATTAAAGTAAATTATCAAGGTAGAAGGCTTTGGACAACTTCCACGTGTCTAGACACTTAGACATATGTGGAAGTACA
>JZKD02S0922779.1:151727-184752 GCA_000966675.3 Picea glauca | reverse complement strand
CTGGAACAATCACACCGCAGAAGAGGAAATTTTCTCCAAATAAATCTTCAACAAGGAAGAAGACACGCGCTAATAAGCCCCAGTTGGAGGCCACGCTCATGGAGGATAATATCAGTTTGGTTCGCGGAGCTATGGAGGATGCTTCCAAGGAAATCTTGTAGAGATATGGAGAGAAGCAAGAAGAGCTATATGTAAGGGTCGAGAAGGAATTTAAGGAAGTACATCAAGCTATTTGTTTAATCCGCGCAGTACCTACTATGACTTCCTCGTCACAGATTACAGAATTGGGGGATGAACCAGCCCAATTAAGAAGACTTTCATATGCGATAGAAGCTCAACTTCAAAGAATCCAGGAAGAAAAGGAGAAGGCTACAAAAGCCTTGAAACAAGAGAAATATGAAGCCTTAGAACAATTATGAGGAGTGTGGTACAACCTAAATTCCTATGAAAGTGAGAGAGAAGAGTTTCAGGTGATGCTCCAGGAGGAAAAATCCCAACTATAGAGAGAAAAAGAGAAGTTTCTCACAGAACAGTCCATGGTTAAAGAAGTAGTGAGTAAATCATGTCACTCTATTCCAGGCTTGGCATGGCAGGAGAAAGTATCGATCGAGGCTCAAGTGGTGAAGCTTGTTGAGACCCTCCAACAACTTCAAGCGAGGATAACAGATTTGGAAGACCAAGCAGTACCGAGCACTCTGCAGGAGGTGTGTGACCAGAGAGAGGAGACCGCTAAGAACACAATTATAAGAATCAGAGCACTCACCTCAGAATGTAAACAACTGAGTGATAGAATCTCACATACATATGAACGCCTCGCAGAGGATCTCGATCTAAGGAAGATGGAAGTGGAGTTACAGGAGGCACAATAGCAGGGATTGTTAGTACAGGCACAGATGAAGTTGCTCACTGCAGTTGAAAGAATGAAGAGATCCCAGGATCAGTGCGCAGTGTAGCAGCATATCACTTCCCTCCAAGGTAGGGTAATGGAAGTCACGTAGAATATACAACATGTGCAGGAGGAAGCCTGCTAGATGTTTGAAGAGATTGATGGACAGGGATCGCAATTGGAACAAGTGGTTGCATTAGTATAAAATTACCTGGAAGGGCCTATTATAGAGCAGAAGATCCAGGAGCTGAATGAGCAGGAGACTCAGGCAAAGAAAAAAGTCGAGGAATCTTGAGTTAATCTCGAGGCCTTCAAATCAACATTGTCTAGACTTGAGTGACTCAAGACGAGTCACAGGTGAGTGTTGGGGGCATGTTGGTTGTCGACCAAGTTTTGAGGAAACCTTGGTCAGAGTTGACCCACTTTTGGACTTCGACACGATGGTCGAAGATGGAGTGCCTAGGCAGAGTTGAGATTGTGGATATCATCGATTTTGTGAGATATGTGGACCCAATAAGGGGTCCTCTAGGGTTTTTGTAATGGTATTATGAGATGTTGACCCATGGGGTTTACCCATGATTAGGCCTTATTGTAAGGGATTGTAAAAGTATAAATAAGTAAGAATGTATCGTAGAAGAGTAGTGGGAAGTGGCTAAGTGAAAGTATTTTGATTGGATCTATGCAAGGGAATGTCTATGTGTAAGACTTTGTGCTTGATGGAAAGTTGGTTGTGTGCCTTGACCAAGTTTTGGAAGGAGGATCTGGTGTTCATTGCGCAGATCTCCTGTATGGTGTGAAGATTGACTCTGTGGCTTAGTGCACAGGAGTAACTGAATGTAATATATTGATGAATAATAAAGAATGCAAAGCGGTTGATGGATGTAGCCCCACACTACAGTGAACCACTTATATCTTATGTCTTTGGTGTACTTTGTGATGTGTTATTTATGTTATTTATGTTATTTATTTGCTTAGTACCTTGATTGTCATGTATGATAGATAGATCTGTTGTTGCTTAGTGCTTTACTTATCTTAAGGATGAATGGGTGCTAGATCTAACTCATAATGTTAGGTGCTAAGTGCTCAGGTTATATGATCACTTATTGTTACTACACTGATCTATCTTTGGGTGCATTCTGTGATGTTAATAAAGATAAGAAACTAATGCATTCCATCCTCTAAGTGTTAATAGAGTACTCTATGAAGTGTTGTTATCAAATATATGTGTCCCATCTCAGTTACAGACACATGCTTCCTGTAAACCCCCCCTGTTCCTACCTCTGGTGAGACCTTTCCCTCTTCGCAGGTGTTGCTGAAAGTGTCGGTAGTCAGGTTTTTTTTTGTGCGCTATTAAGCGTTGAACCCTGGGTCTTCCCTTGTGAAAGCAATTCCCCCTTTGAAGAATCTCTTGGATCTGGCGTCTGATTTCATCATTTTCCATCAGCGAGCGACAATAGACTAGTCCAATAGGTAGAGGTGCATTGTGGGTTAGATCAATTGGATGCTTGACTTGGAAGTGCATCGATACCCCAGTGGGTGAGGAGAAGATGTCTTTGTACTCTTCCATGATCTCATCCACTTACTTCTACTGCAAAGAGAGGATCTCTTTAGAGTCCACATATGTGGCAGTGACATTCTTCTTACTGTGAGCATGGATCACAAAGAAGACAAAGTTCCCAATCTGTGAAATGACCTTATTGCATTGCTTAAAAAAGATTAAAGAAATTGCTTATTGACCTCTAGTATCCTATACAATTGTCTACCCAAAGTAATAATAACACCACAGGGTCTAGACTCATACATAACATGACACTTCCACAAACATGGTTATCCTAAAAGAACATCACAAACCTCAATGGGAGAAATATCACACAATACCTCATCTTTGAAAGTCTTGATGTCATAGGGCAGATGACATTGTTGGCTTACACGAAGATCTCTTCCTTGGAAAATCCAACCAATGGTGTAGGGTTGTGGATGCGGTGTCTTTGGTAGGTCCAACCACTTGACGACCTCTGCTAAGGTCAGGTTCTTCTGACTACCGCTATTAACAATGAAATGAAGCGGAGCCCCCTTCACCCACATCTATGAGTGAAAGAGGTGTTCCCCTTCCTGTGGTTCTTCTGGTTCTCTTGAATTGAATTTAGTGGTAACTACAATGGCACGAGGTTCAACATCAATAATTGGCTTCCCTCCTTCTAGATTTGATTTGGAGTCAGAATCGACCTATGACTGGGAAGCCTTCATCTTTTCCATGAGTGACTACTTGGAGTGGCATTCTTTAGTGTTGTTCTAAGGGATTTTATGTTATTCACACCATTTTCCCATGTCCTTCTTCATATTCTCATTACCCTTCTTGTGTTACGAATTGGACTGGTTTTCTTAATAATGGAATATCAAAATTTACCTGTAACTTGAAGGGGCTTGCATGGTCGCTTGATGAAGAAGCTTCTTCTGTGGGAAGCCACCGAAGGATCTCTGCAAAGTCGTCCATCATTTCATTCCTTTGTTGTGCAAGGGCTTCCTCGAGAAACATTTTAAAAGGGTATCCTACTCCATCCTATTTATTTTCATCCCCCATGGGTTGTTGTCAGGCTTGGAGTAGACTATCTTGCAAAGGATCGATTGGTTTGAGTCCCAACTTCTTGTACCCATATCTTGTCGAGGACATGCACAGAGAAAAATAAATGAAGAGTAGACTGCTATGATACCACTGATCTAGATTTAGGAGAGGAACAAACTGGTTAACAAACTGAATACAATAAGCACATAGATATGGAGAACAACACAGATACCCAGTGAACAATATCTTTTATTGAATAAATGAAATAGGCTGAAACTGTAAAAGTGCAAAACGAAAATAACTTGCTCGAATGGTGGTAGCTATCTCTGAGAAGAGATGTGGCTACTACACGCATCCGTCTGAGAAGAATGATTACAATGAGGCTCCATAGGCCCTTTTAATAGTACTCATGAATCCCAAAACTCTAGACATCCAAAAGCCTAACCTTAGGAGGTGAAACACCAAAAGTCATGTGGGCCCCGATGGGTAAGTTGGTACCTCAACTTTCCAGAGTCGTAACTTTTTCATACAACCTCTGTTTTAGGTGCGTGATAGCCCGTTGGAAAGGTATGTTTGAGAAATACACATTATGTCATCAAAATATAACTCAATATATAGTTTGACTGTGGAAAAACAAAAAACAAAAAACTATTTAGGACCCCAAAATGGCCCTAGTAGTACATAAAGATGTGCTGACATGAAAACATCCAAAATAAGCCAGTTTTATTAGGTGGGAGATGACCAATATTCTCCTGGAAGATGTGTAGGGCTTCATACAGCCCCACAAGTGTAGAACCCACTACTACAAAGAAGTACATAAGAACGTGTTGAACTAAAAACTGTTGAGAGGAATTAGGTCCGACTCAGTTGGAAGAGGTGGGTGGCCACCAATATCCACCTGGATCAAATGATAATACCCACTACTCAAGCATCATTGGCCAACCAATAGTTGGAAAATCTATTGTAAATACGTTTTGTAGATTCTATATTATTTTCTTTTTACTCTTGGACTTATATTGTTCACCATATTTTATTTCCTCCTTGTGGGCAGCAATATGCTCGACTATGTAAGATTGGGTATATATTTTTTGTAGATTCTAATATGGTAAATTGACAATCGGATTTGGATCCACATATATCCTTTGGACAAATAAAGGGAAGATATAAAATGCATTGCCCCACATGCCCTGAATCTTGTTAGTACCCTTAATGTATTGTATGTCATTCATCTGCCATTTGTCTGCCATAATATCTGAGTCTGATATCTGAGTTAGTGGATTTTTCCCTATAGAATTAGGTTATGAGTTACTGGGTAACCGGTTCCTGATATATATAATCAATGCTTGAGGTCTCATTTGATCATATGGTTGTGAAGTCTAGAGATATAGAGTATGCTCTATCTTAGTGTTATTATGTTATCTGAGGTAATCATAAATTGATCTCATTTTGCAAATAAGTCTAAGAGGGTCCAGGAAGTGTGTATTCTCTCCCTTCGCATGTTAGGGTGATCTTAAGTGAACAAAAGCATTCCTATGATTTTGATTCTGTAAGATCTATTGTGTTATATTTCTAAAGTTGGAATCAATTTGGATTCTTGGAGTCTATCTAAAGAAGGTTGTGATCTTCGAGCTACTTTGGTATTTGATTTGTACTCCTGAACTTATATTATTGGACATAATTTATTTATGCCTCGTGTGAATAAATATTCTCTAGTGTGTAATATTAGGCCTATATTTTTTGTAGGTTCTAATCTAGTAAGTTGTTAGTCTGATTTGGGTCCCCATATGTCCTCTGGACCGATAAAGGGATGATATAACATGCGTTGTACCACATGCCATGAATATTTTCAGTACCCTTAAAGTATTTTCAATCATTTGTCTTCCATAGTACCATGATATACATAATGAAGGATTGAGGTCTCATTTGATCATCAGGTTTTAAAGTCTCAAGAGATAGAGTATGCTCTCCCTTCACACTCTTATGTGATATGAGGTGATCATAAATTGATCTCATTCTGTAAAGAATTCTGAGAGAGTCCAAGAAGTGTGTATGTTGTTTCTTCATTCCTCAAGGTGATATTAGATGAACAAAATCATTCTTCTGATTGTGATTATGTAAGTTGTGATGTGTTATATTTCTAAAGTTGGAATCATTTTAGAGTCTTGGAGTCTATATAAACAAGGTTGTGATATTTGGGCTACTAGGTATCAAATGTGCATATTCTTTGGCCACCTGTATTTATTCAGAATCAAGTCTTATTTCTATCTCAAAACCTACTTCATTTGAACATTGAGAATTGCCTCTGATTAAACCACAACAAGTTTGAAAAATCAAATGGTGGCATTATCATTCACATTCTTTTATCAAAGTTCATTATTTCAATACCCCTTTTACCTTTTATGAAGTCTTGATCCATATCAACCTACTAGATAAACAATTAGTTGAATGGGATAAGAAACAAGTGTATCTATATGGACACTTTGGAGCTATTAAGTTAGGTCTTAATCCCTTAGTTTCACCATATCTTCCATTGTCATATCTTTGTTTCGTCATAGACACTTGTCATAATAAATTTTGTGATGCTATCATTGGAGGATTCCAAGATCCTTTATCTGATGGACCTACCTTTGCTACTATTTATCAAAAATATGCATTTTAATTAGATGATCCTTATATTTATGATGTCCTCAAATCCTATATCCTACCATCCATTTTTTATATTAATTCTCATCCCCATATAATCCAAATCAAATGCATGGCCATTGTAGGATTTAGTAATGATACCTTTCCCCCTCTATAGAAAAATCTCCACCTCGTGCCAACACAACATCGTGGAAAATGGTACTTCAAAATTCCCAACCAATAACATTTGATTGGACGAGTATATCCTATCCTACTTCTTAGGAAAATAAATGCGATGGTTAAAGAAAACATATGATTTGGAAAAACCCAATACAAAAAAATATCAAGAAACCCATCCCTATTTAGATGTCTCGAATATCTCTCTCATTTAGATCCCTTGAGCTATATCAATCCCACAAATAAATTATGCACACATGCTCCCAATATTCTCATTCTAGGGAAAAAAAATGAAATGAAATAAGTAGGCCACTTTGGTGGCTACCTAGAATGCCCATCCTATAAAGAGAAATTAGACAATCTTCATGGAAGAAGATCACTAAAGGCACCTAGTGCAAACTTAATGATGATTTATTTTCCTAGAAAAGGAAGTGGGAGTGAAAATAAACGTCACATGGGAGAAGAATCACTCTTACTTGCAAGAAATATCCTAGTTATAGGTTTCAAACAGTATTCTGATAACTTAAGTACAAAGAGAGAATACATAGCTGAAAAGTATTCTACCCCGACCGATACAGTTAGTGATGAATGCAAATCAATGAATCAGGAAATTTTTGAAGCACAACTAACATGGATGAACATGGATGAACATAGATGATCTCCATAAATATGTCTTAAAAATCATAGAGGACAATAAGACATAGAGAGAAGAGATCCAAGATATTTCTTAAAATTTAGATGTTGTATCTCATGTTTTGATAGATACCACAACTTTAAATGTTGTTGCTAATAAAATTGATGCTAGGATAAATCTCTTGGATAAAATACTTTTGAAGATTCATGATATCTAGAAATTTGTTAAAAAGACAAGCAAGAATATTGCAGTCTTAGAAAATTTTGCAAATGTAGGAATTTCTGAAGTTCCTCAAAACAAAAAGGGACATAAAAGTAATAAGTCCCTAGATATGTTGGATTCTAATGATCCCAGACTAGTATGGGATTTTGGAGCATCCAAACCTATAATGTCCATGATATGAACCCTTTGTAATTATACATATAGGATGGTGATTCGTTGGTACCAATTGTAAATGTAAATGTACATTTAGGATGGTGAGTTGGTGACACTAAGTTTTGATGTTGTGCACACCTGAGTAGTGTGCAGAGAATTGTTATCAAAGATAGGGTGCATACATTTCAGAGTGTTGTGCACACCTGGGTAAGTGCGCACATTTCACAGTGTTGCACGCACTTGGGTAAGTGCGCGGGAATGACCTGGGAGTGCTCGCATAGATGACTTATATATATAGATAGATAGATAGATAGATAGATAGATAGTTGTATATGTATTTAGGTCGAAGAGCTTGTGTGATTATGAGGCTAGTGATTTTAGATAAAAATAGGTCAATGTTCCTATCCATGTAAGTGTAATCTCAGTTATTAATATAATATTACATAGTTTCTCACATACAAACTCAGACGAAAATAGATGGGGGTCTAACTTCACCGAAAAAAGGAAAAAGGGGGAGAGACTTAAGTCTTAGGAGAATATTTTATAATATTTATGGAAAGGTGTAAGTTTATGGATACTTATTTTATCCTAGGTTCCTGAGGGTAGGGAATGAGTCACCAAGTGGCTTAAGCTACTTTAGAAGGTGACAGATGTTGATTTGAAGGCATGCACTATATATTTTTGGCCTCAATGTATTTTGGGATAATTATTTACTATTCACTCTCATGTGCAGAAGGGGTCAGACCATCTGAGAGAGGAAGATTATTACTTTATCTGCACAGAGAATATTGTAAGGGGTTTCTATACTGTAATCATATTTTTATCGTTGAAGAGGTGGGATGTTAGGCCCATGATCAATCTCTTTGGGTGATATATTTGTTTTTGAAGAAGTAGGTTTTCAGGCCCATGAGCATACTCTCCAGGTGAGAGTTTGATGAGAATTGTTCCCCCGTGTGTTGGTAGTTAGTGATAGGGCTTAGAGACTTCTTGTCCGGTCTATTGCTAGTAACCCTGGAAGGGAAGTGGGGTGGATGAGGGACTGTTGAGAAAATAAGGGTCAAACTTCCTTTGGTGTGACATGTGTGTGGGGAATGAGGGATTTTAAGCTATTTGTAGCAATGGGAATCTTAGACTGAGCAATTCTATTGAGAATTAGATTGTAGCATGTCACTAGGAACCCTTTTTCTCTGGTGGAGTTAAGCCCCATATTGGGGGTGACCTGTTGTTGAAATATTATGAGAAACAAAGTCTATGGATGGGAGGAACGTCTGAGTTTTGCGCATAGTTGGTGACTTTCCTAAAAGAAAAGTGTTCTTTATGTGCTTGTCTCGTTGACTGCGTGTTCATTTATCCATGTTTGATATGGGTTAATTCTTGTATGTGGTCGCATATAGGTGATTGTTGTTATTTTGTTAATGTTTCTTGCACATGTAAGTGGGGGGTTTAAATTTAGTGTCATAGTCGTGCCTAAGTATAACAATTATTGTTAGTTTTCCTATTAAGTTATCCTTTGAAATTGGTCATGAGTCTCTGATGCAAATATTTAATGTTTGGGTGCGTAGTAAAGTAGCATGTGTACAATGGAGGTTGGAACTCATGGGTGTGTTCAGGGAATCATATCTCGCACATAAAGAAATCATAATTGGCATGCGATGCCAGGGTGGTTGTGCACACAATTGTGCTATGTGATTGGTATGATGGTGTGCATAGTTTGTGTTTAGTTACTTACACTACGTAAAGTTGTGTTAAAAAGGAGAGAGTTAGTGTGGCACAATTCATATTGAAGTTGAGTGCAGTGCTTCAAGTGATACTATGCAGACTAATGTTTAGTATAGAATTTGCGCAGTGAATATTCAAAGTAGTTTTGTTCAGTAGTATGTTGGGTGATGTTATAGTTTGGTTGGTTAAGAGCTACATAAGTTGACATTGTGTGACATGGCCCATCATGGGAGGTTGGGGACATTACAGTGTGGTATCAGAGCCATTGTTTCAACACTGGACTTGTGTGGGATAGAGGTCACCAAGAAGAATCAGAGCTCCAATTTCATCACTTAGCCTGCATGAGATGAGTTATAACTAAGGAAAAATTCAGACTAGTAAGTGGCTAAATTTGGAATTTCAGCATGGTCATGATGTGCATTAAGTAAGAAGACACAAATGTGAGTGATAAATTCATGATATTGAGGAGTGCGACATTGGAACTTTGTAGTAAAAAATGGTGCATGGGTGTGTGCACTAAAAGTTTGGGGTTGTGCAGAACAAATTTTTGGTGCATGTGCATTACTGATACGTGGTGCACATGTTAAAAATTGAAATCATGCATTGGTGTGTGTTGAATACCAGTTCACGCATGAGCTTCAAAAGAAAGGATTCTAACAAGATGGTGTAGATTTTTCATGAAGTTGTCTCATGAATTCACTTAACAAATCTTGTTTTCTACACATGTTGTAGAATTATCAATAGTTAGAGAAGGAAAAAATTACTACAGAAGGTCAAAAGCATGTAAAACACGTAGAGGACTTACAATCTAGATGATGAATTCGTGTATTTGTATGTCAGGTTGGGTGTTGACGGTACAAAATCCAAGGGGGAGTGCATGAACATGGTATAAACCATAAAGGGATTGAAAAAAAGATGTCCAAACCTATAAAGTTGATAATGAAATGCTTATGAGAGCCAAGGAGTAGAAAGATGAATTCATTTTCAAATTGATTTAGAGCCTAGACATAATAGAAAATAAAATGGATAAGGAGACAGAGTCGAGTATGCCAAGAAGTCGCAGGTCTCATGATGAGAAAAGAATAGAATAAAGAAGTGTTGATAGGCATCATAACCACTCACTAAAGCATTATTTTAGGAAAGTGTGTAGTAGATCAAGTCCATATCATGATAGAAAGCATAAGAGAAGGATTAAGGGGGACACGCTATAGGGAGAAAGGAATAATATGAAGCTTACTACCTTTGATGGTTAGCACAAAAAGGATGAAGATGCAGATACTTGGTTGTTGGGTATGTGGAATTACTTCCAGATGCATAATTATTCTGTACAGGTAGAAGGGAGGATTGTTATCTATCATCTAAAAGGAAAGGAATCAATGTGGTGGGATAAGTTTGTGAAAGTGCAACACATTCATGAAAAGAAAGTTACTTGGAGGGAGTTCAAGTGGTATTTCCAAAATAAATAATTAACCAAGCGGTATTATGACAATAAAATGAAGGAGTTCTTTGAACTCAAGCTTGGGAGTATGGCGATATATGAGTATGAAAGTAGATTCTTAGAGCTATTAAAATATGTCACATTCATCAAGGATGAGCAAGTTAAAATTCATAGGCACCTGAGTGAGTTTCCCTCATTTATCAGTGAAAAAATATAGTATGATGACCCTAATACATTGGAAGAAACCATAAGGTGCGCTAAATGTGTTTATGAGCAGAAAAGGGGAAGACCGACTTTGAAAAAGGCTTGGGAAGACAAGATGAAAATTAAGGTGGAATAGAGGAAGAAGAATACTAAGACAACATTTTTCAGAAATATTGCGCAAGGAAAGAAAACTCTCAAGCAGCCTAGAATGACGGAGACAGTGGGACAAAGGCCATGACAACAATATTTTCAATGTTGGAATTGTGGCAGAGATCATATGTAAAAATATTTCCCTCAAAGAGGTGATAAAGTGAGGACTACACACAATGTACAACAAGTTGCGACAGTTGTCATGAATTCACCTAACAAATCTTGTTTTCTACACATTTTGTAGAATTATCAATAGTTAGAGAAGGATAGAATCAGTGCAGAAGGTCAAAAGCATGGAAAATGCGTAGAGGAATTACAATATAGATGATGAATTTAGGTATTTGTATGTCAGGTTGGGTGCTGATGGTACAAAATCCAAGGAGGAGTGCATGAACTTGGTAGAAACCATAAATGGATTGAAAAAATATGTCCAAATTTATAAAGTTAATAATGAAATGCTTATGAGAGCCAAGGAGCAGAAATATGACTTCATTGTCAAATTGATGTAGATCTTGGACATAATAGAAAATAAAATGGATAAGGAGATATATTCGAGTATGTCAAGAAGTCGCAGGTCTCATGATGAGAAAATAAGAGAAGCAAGAAGTGTTGATAGGCATCATCACCACTCACTAAAGCATTATTTTAGGAAAGTGTGTAGTAGATCAAGTCCATCTCCTGATAGAAAGCATAAGAGAAGGATTGGGGGGGATGTGATATAGGGATAAATGAATAATATCAAGCCTCCTACCTTTAATGGTTACCAAAAATAGGATGAAGATGCAAATACCTGGTTGTTGGGTATGGGGAATTACTTCCAGCTACATAACTATTATGTACATGTAGAAGGGAGAATTGTTATCTATCAACTAAAAGGAAAGGCACCAATGTGGTGGCATTGGTTTGTGCAAGTGCAACACATTAATGAAAAGAAAGTTACTTGGAGGGATTTCAAGAAGTATTTCCAAAAGAAATAATTAACCAAGCGGTATTATGACAAGAAAATGAAAGATTTCTTTGAACTCAAGCTTGGGAGTATAACGATAGATGAGTATGAAAGGAAATTCTTAGAGATGTTGAAATATGTCGCATTCATCAAGGATGAAAAATTTAAAATTCATAGGTACGTGAGTGGGTTTCCCTCATTTATCAGTGAAAAAATACAATATGATGACCCTAAGAGTAGCAAAGGGGAAGATTGAATTTCCAAAAGGCTTGGGAAGAAAAGATGAAAAGTAACTTGGAGAATAGGAAGAAGGGGAATAAGCTAACATTTTTCAGAAATACTGCACAAGGAAAGAAAACTCTCAAGGAGCCTAGAATGTCGGAGACTCTGTGCCAAAAGCCATGAAAACAATCTATTCAATGTTGGAATTGTAGCAGGGATCACATGTGAAAATATTTCCCTCAAGAGGTGATAAAGTGAGGACTGTGCACAGTGTCAACAAGTTGTGACAATTGAGGACATGGGCAGAAATGTGCCAAGGATCTTTGGATAACAAGCAAGATGAGTTTCATTCACACATGATTGAAGTGGAAGGTAAGATTAATGACAAACCCATTTTTATTTTAATTGATTCAGGAGCTATTCATAGTTATCTAGATCCTAAGATGGTGAAAAGATTCCAATTATCAATAAGAAATCTTGCAAAACCTTGGTTGGTGTAGTTAGCTACATGACCAAAAAGGAAAACTAATGAGATGGTTAAGGCATGTCCAATGGAGATGAATGTACTATGCACAAAAGTTGATTTGAATCTCATACCTTTGGCTTTATATGACTACCTCATTGGTATGGATTGGTTGGATGAGCACCATGTTTTCCTGGACTATTACAATAAGGAATTTACTTGTTTAGATGAGGAAGGAAACTTAATAACAATTCAGGGAATTCCAATATTTGTGACTATCAGAGAATTTCCAGCCTTGCAACTGACGAAAAGCTACAGGAAAGGATGTCAAGTATTTGCAATGCAGATGGAAGAGGAATGTAAGGATAAAGTGCCAAGTATCAAATATTGTGCAGTACTGAAAGAGTATGAGGATGTATTTATAGAGATACTAGGATTGCCTCCGAAAAGAGATATTGATTTCTCTATAAATATTATGTCGGGAGAAACTCATGTATCCAAGATTCCTTATAGGATTAGTACACCAGAATTGAAGAAGTTGTAGATGCAACTTGAAGATATTCTGAAGAAGGGGCATATACACCCAAGTGTGTAAACTTGGGGTGCCCCACTATTGTTCATGAAGAATAAGGATGGTACACTGAGATTTTGTATCGACTTTAGGCAGTAGTACACGGTAACAGTAAAGAAAAAGTATCCTTTGCCAAGGATATATGACATATTTGATCGACTACGGGGCACACAGATATTTTCAAATATTGATCTTATATCTAGCTATCACCAAGTGAGAATAAAAGAGGAAGACATCAATAAGATTTCCTTCAAAACAAGGTATGGTTATTAGGACTTTACGTGATGTCATTTGGATTATCAAATGCACTAGTTTTTTTCATGTGTTGGATGGATGGATTTTTTAGAACTTACTTAGATACATTTTTCATTGTATTTCTAGATGACATACTTATTTACTCAAAGTATGAAGAGGACCATAAGCAACACTTGAGGAAGGTGTTGTAGGTATTGATGGAGCATCAACTTTATGCAAAGTTGAGCAAGTCTTAATTTTATCAACGACATATTCATTTTAGATATCATTTTCGGGATTAACTGTGTAGTGTAAGTCATTAATCTCATGGATATGGGTCATAGATTAATGACTTACACTACGTAGTTAATCCCAAAAATGATATCTGACATATTAATTATTTGGGGCATATTATTTCTAAAGAAGGAATAGTCGTGAATCTGGAAAAGATGAAAGTCATTGAGGAATCGTCGACACCAAGAAATGTCACAAAGGTGAGATCCTTTATGGGAATTCCTAGTTATTAAAGAAGGTTTATTGAAGGCTTCTCACAAATTGTGCATCCAATTAAATCTTTTCAAAAGAAACGTGTGCAATTTGAATGGACTTTGGTTTGTGCAAGGAGTTTTAAGCACTTGAAGAGTTTGTTTACAAGTGCTTCAATTTTGAGAATTGTTGATCCTGATGCAGACTTCGTTGTGTGCACGAATGAATGCAAGGAAGGGCTCCGTGGAGTCCTTAGTCAAAATGGGCATGTGGTTTGCTACGAATCAAGAAATTTTAAAGAGCATGAAATGCTCTATGCCACTCATGACTTAGAATTGACATCCATAGTTGATGCCTTGAAGATGTGGTGTGATTATCTCGTGGGTAAAATATTTGAGCTGAGGATAGACCATAGTGTTCTAAAGTACATGTTTAGACAATCAAGTTTAAATTCTAGATAAAGCAGGTAGTTAGAATTCCTCAGTGAGTATTACTTTGACATAAAGCATATAAGAGGAAAAGAGAACAAGGTGGTTGACACACTCAATAGGATGGTGCATGATATGCATGCTAAAACCATTAGCATCTATAAATATGATTTGTGCGACATATTTTTTGAGGTTTCCAAGTTGGATCAACACTATGTGGACATAAAGACAACTTTACAACAGGGTATTTCACAGTAGAAATTTGAAGGTTTTGAGCTAAGAGAGGATGGGATCCTCATGTATAGACATAGGGTATATGTTCCAAATGATCAGGAGTTGAAGAGCCTCATATTTCCATAGATGCATAAGGTTCCTTATGTTGGAAATCTAGGTTACTAGAAGATAATTGCCACAAGAAATAAGCAATAGTATTGGCTAGGTATGAAAAAGGAAGTTGTTGATTTTATTGTTAGATGTCTTGAATGTCAGAAGGTCAAGGTTGAGCACAGACATCCAGCTGGTTCACTACATACTTTTCCCATTCTTGAGTGGAAGTGGAAAGTTGTAACCATGGAATTCATAACTAAGCTACCTAGGAATTCTAAGAAACATGATTCTATTATGGTGGTGGTGGAAAAGATTACTAAAGTTGCCCATTTTATTCCATTGAAGTCAACACACAAGGTACCCGACATTGCTGAGATGTACATGCGAGAAATTGCCAAGCTACATAGTGTACCTAATAAAATTGTGACTGAGAGAGATTGCAAGTTCATCTTGAACTTTTGGAAAGGCCTATTCAAAGGATTTGGGGAAAATATGAACTTTATCACAACATATCACCCTGAGTCAGATGGACAAACAAAGAGGGTAAATCAGGTGATTGAAGATATGCTCATAATGTATGTGATGTATAAGCCATCAAAATGGGAAACCTTCACTTGGTAGATTTTTCTTACAAAAATGGGTATCAAACATCTTTAAAGATGAGCCCATTTGAATCACTTTATGGTAGAAAGTGAAACACACCAGTAAGTTGGGACAATGCAGTAGACTATGCAATAGTTAGGCCAGACCTGCTATGGGAAATGGAGGAGAAAATGGTAAAGATCAGGTAGAATTTAAAGGTTTCCTAGGACAAGAAGAAAATATGCGTAGATAAAGGCATAACCCACATATAATTTAAAGTCAATAATCACGTGTTTTTTAAAGTGGAATCCAGGCGTAGTTTCCTTAAGTTGGGAAAGTGTTCTAAGTTAGCAACACACTACTATGGGCCATTTGAAATCCTAGAGAGGATTGGTCCTATCACATATATGATTGTATTTCCTTCATCCTTGTGTATTCATAATGGTGTCCATGTGTCATTGCTTAAAAAATAAGTACCTAATGTTAATGATATTATTGATTGGAATGTGATTCAAGTGGAGCCAGAAGGTGATTTTCAAGTGTGTTTGGATTGCATGTTGGATTGGAAAATCAAATAGATTTGGATCAAGCCATGGAGCTAGTAAAGGTCCAATGGAATTGGTAGGGTCCCGAGGATGCAACTTGGGAGCATGAGGATGTTATGCGGGTAGAATATCCACATAGTTTTTATTATTTTTGAAATTTTATATGACATGTGTATATGATGCACTTAGGAMAATGCATAAATAAGGGGGATGGGAATGTAATGTCCCTGATCCAAACCCTTTGTAATTATACAGATAAGCTAGTGAGTCRTTGSTACCAATTGTAAATATAAATGTACATTTAGGCTGGTGATTCGTKGGCACTAAGTTTTGATGTTGCACGCACCTGAGTAGTGCATGGAGAATCGTTATCAAAGACAGGGTGCACACATTTTATAGTGTTATGCACACCTGGGTAAGTGCACACATTTCACAGTGTTTTTCGCACTTGGGTAAGTGAGCGGGAATGACCTGGAAGTGCACACAAAGATTATATATATATATATATATATTTATGTATTTATGTATGTATTGAGGCCAAAGAGCCTGTGTGATTATGAGGCTGGTGACTTGGGATGCAAATAAGATAGTGTGCACATATATGTAAATGTAATCTCAGTTACTAATATAATATTACAGAGCTATGCGTAGACTGAATCAGACGAAAAAGAGATGGGGGGATAAATCCACTGGAAAAAAGGAAAAGGGGGCGTGACTTAAGTCTTAGTGAATATTTAATATGTAAGCTTGAGGATAATTATTTTATTCTAGGTTCTCGAGGGTAGGGAACATGTCACCAAGTGACTTAAGCTACTTCTAAAGGTGACATATGTTGAGTTGAAGTCATGCAATATATATTGTTGGCCTCAGTGTATTTTGAGAGAATTATTCATTATTCACTCTCATGTGCAGAAGGGGTTGGACCATCTGAGAGAGGAAATATATTACCTTATCTTCACAGAGAATCTTGTAAGGGGTTTCTGTACTGTAATCAAAGTTTTAATTATAAAGAGGCGGTTTGTCAGGCCTGTGATTAGTCTCTCTGGGTGAGAGATTTGTTGTTGAAGAAGTAGGTTGTCAGGCCCATGAGCATACTCTCCAGGTGAGATTTTGTTGATAATTGTTCCCTGATGCATTGGGCATTAGTCGCAGGGCTCAGAGAATCCATGTCCTTCATCTTGTTGGTAACCCTAGGAAGGGAAGAGGGGTAGCCGAGGGAATTTTAAGCAGATAAGGGGCACACTTCCTTGGGTGTGATAGATGCATGGGAAATGAGGGACTGTAGGCTAGTTTCAACAATACACCTTGGAATGAGAAATTATGTTGAGAATCAGATTGTAGCCTACGACTAGGAACCCTTTTTCCCTGGTGGAGTTAAGCCCCAGCTCGGGGGTGACCTATTTCTGAAATATTATGAGGAATGGAGTATATGGATGGGAGGAACTTCTGAGTTTTGCACACAATTGGTGACTTTCATAAAAGATAAGTGTTCTTTATGTGCTTGTCTCGTTTATCTTGTGTTTATTTATCTATGATTCATATGGGTTTATTATTGTATGTTGTTTCATACAAGTAATTGATTTTATTATGTTAATGTTTCTTGCACATGTAAGTGGGGTGCTAACATTCAATATTCGTAGTCGTGCATAAGTATGACAATTATTGTTAGTTTTCCTGTTAAGTTATCCTTTGAAAGTGGTCATGAGTCTCTGAGGAAAATATTTAATGGTTGGGTGCACAGTAAAGTATCATGTGTACACAAGAGGATGGAACTCATGTGTGCATTCAGGGAATTAGATCCTGTGCACAGGGAAATCAAAATTGGTGTGGGACACCAGGGTGGTTGTCCGCATGATTGTGTTGTGTGATCAATATGTTGGTGTGCGTAGTTTTGTTTAGTTACTTTTGTTTCCTTAAGTTGTGTTAAAAAGGAGAGAGTTAGTGTGGCGTGAATTAGCTTGAGGTTGAGCATGGTACTTCAAGTGATAATGCACATACTAGTGTTTAGTATAGAATCTGCGCAGTGAATTTTCAGAGTAGTTTTGTTTAGTATTATGTTGGGTGATGTTACAGGTTGGTTGGTTTATAGATAAAGAAGTTGAGATTGTGTGACATGGCCCAGCCCGAGAGTCTGAGGATGTTACACAATCTAAAGCCAAAAATAAGTTAGAATATCTCCAATCTAAGGTTTTAGTTATGAAACAATGGCCAAAGGCCCTAAAGGCACTAGATAAAGAACCATATATTCAAGTTATGTCTATAAAAAATGAACCTGATCCCGATGGTGACATTCCATGACTCAATATAATATGTCATTTGTCTCTCCATCCCAAGAAATATTTGCTAATGTTTCAGCCATTGGAATAAATGGACTCAACAAGGTAATGAGTTGTATGCTATACCATTTCATAATAAATATAGGATTTTAGTCACCATATGAGTTGAAAGATAATTTCCAATTGCTTGGAAATTGGGCTACTACAAAAAGAGCCTTAGATGACACAATGACTGTTAAATATGTATCTACCCTCATTACTTCTATTTTTATAGGAATTGCATGGGATTGGTGGAAATGGTTTCCCACAAAAACAAAGGAAGAAATTGTATATTCTCTTTTTGTTGATTATAACCTCATAGAAGCTTTGAGAAGTAAGCTCTTTGGTTCTAAAGTCAGAGTTGAATCCAAACATTTGGATTCCCTATTTGATGTATTTGGTCATTATATTATTTTTCATCTATCTAGATGCTTTATGGGTGAAAAAATTAGAGGAATCAACTTGCAGAACCATTTTAGCAGCTAGTCCAAATTTGGAAATTTAGTTCCAAAAAACAATATGAAATCTTTCAGAAACGTTTTGAGGCATTAAATGACACTTTTTAATGGTCCAAAACTTTCAATGGGGCCATTGTCTATATTCAAAACATTGATACCTTTCCAATGGTGCAAGAATCACCTCAATCAAAGTTCGTATGTGAAATTTATGCCACCCACAAGATGACCTACTGTATTGAACAGCATGGTGCGAGTGGATTCCACGTATAAACCCATTAATTAAACATGTGGGGATAACCACATAGTGGATTTTATATAAAATTATAGAAGTTCCAAACCCAATCACTAATGGAGGGTTGAGGAATTAAATTCCCTAACTCTAGATGACTATCACACTATGTTAAATACTGGGGTTCCATTATATGTTATTGTATTTTGTTCCATAAAGGAGAAGAACAAATGGGAGTGGGAAAATTAGAGAGAATAATAGAGGGGTTAATGTTTTGTAGCATCCTAATAGTTCTCAGGTGACTCCATATAGAGTGTCCTCTCCTTTGTACTTGCATTATTTCCATACCAGAGAAAAGAGAGAAAAGAAACCTCACCTTCTAGCTAGGTTTTTTCCCATAATGGTTTCCCAGAGAAAAACTTTGTGTTATTTTATTGATGGTGTGTGATTTTATTTTTCTATTCTCTATTTTTCATATTTCATATATTTCATGCATAAGAAGAAAATAGGTAACTAAAGATTTTGGAATCTAAAGGAATTTAACCTTCAAAGTGTAAATTTCAATTTTATTTATCAGATCTATTGTGACAAATTGTTCTAGTGGAATATTCACTATAGTTTACATATCACATTGGTATCAGAACAATTTTTCTTAGGGTATTTGTGGAAATTTGTAGGGATCCAAAAATATGTTTAAGAAGAAATTTGTAGAACCCTATGCATAGCTGACGATTTTGTTCATAACAACCCTCGATATTCGATAAAGGAGAGATTTGCAAGGTTGGAAGAGAAAGTTGTTGACATATCTCATAATATGTCCCTCCTCATGGTGGCTCTAGCAATTAATCTCAAACCATTCAAAGAAGTTGGAGGATCAAAATCAAAGATTGGATCAGATGGGAAATTGGGAGATAATGAAGACCCAAAAAAGGAGTCACAAAAAGTTCCTAAGACAAAGCAGTTTAGTTCTAGTTCCATAAACCCTTCGCAATCCCTATTCAATATGGAGGAAAAAATGGAGATAAATCCATACCAAGCTGATATCAATTCATTAAAATTGAATCATTGGTTGCAACAACTAGAATTTTATTTCAGCATTCACCATATATATGAATAAAAAAAGATATCATCACCAAACTGAAGTTAGAGGGCCATGATTTAACCTAGTGAGAAAGTCACACAGAGACACTTAGGTTGGAGGGTGATCCACCTGTAACTAAGTGGGAGGATTTCCAAACCCACATTAAGTCCCATTTCTATCCTATTGGGTATGTATAGGGTGGTAGAGTACCAATGGATCCGGTGTAACTACTTCATGTAGAAGTAAGGGAAAAGTGTACAGGAGTACACCACCAAGTTCAGAAAAATGGTCATCATGTCGGATATCTCTCCCAAGAACCTAGATGTACTCCTCAATTATATGGGGGGTCTTCATATCCACCTGCGAAATAAAGTGATTATTTTCAAGCCAAGGATATTGGATGAGGAAAGTATATATGCCCGGTATCTAGAAATCATAGGCCACGAAAAAGGGAAACCAAGAGATTCCAAGTAGAAAGACCACCAAAAATATTCTGAGGGGAAGAAGAATTGGAAAGGGGGGAAGGAAAATAATATGATAGCCACTACACATCAGTGAAAGGATCCCAACAACCATTGAAATCATTGCAATATTGATTTCCATATTGATGAAAAGTGTTGGAAACTACACCAAGATGTGAACCCGAAGAACCATAAGAAGGAAGAAAAGAAAAATAATCCTCTAGCCATAGATTCGAGCAATTTGAAAGTAGCTCATATTTGGATGATAATATTGTATGCATATCAATTTATAAGGAGTTGAATCTAAGTAGCCTTCATCACTAGGAAGAGAAGGATATAACCAAAATATTCCACATCAAGATTTAGTTAAGGAAGACCAAGGTAAACACTCTATTTGACTCTGTTTCACAGACTAATCTCATAGCACCGAATCTGGTCGGAAAGATAGGATTGGATAGGTTCAAAATCATCATAGCCCATACCCATTGGGATGGGTAAACAAGGATTCAAATATCAAGGTAATGAAACAGTGCACGATTAAATTTTCTATAAGTGTTGATTCTATTGATGAAGTGGAATTGGATGTAGTACCAATTCACATATGTGGAGTAATGTTTGGAAGCCCCTACATGTACATGATGGATGCACTATTCATACGAAGAGCCAACCAATACTGACTAATCAAGTATGGGAATTCCTACATCATCAATTTTCATAAAGGTAAGTCAAATATCTCATTAGTAAGTGTTAACCAAGACAAGAAGTCGATTAGTTCCAGTAAGAAATATGTTTTACTTTTCCCAAGGGAAAATCAGTCTGGTGAAGCATCGTTAATAGTAAAGACATCCCTAAAAGGGTGTACTAAGGAGAAAACACATGAATTGGAGGAGTTTCTAAAGGAATATAGGGGAGTGTTCTAGGAGCTTAAAGGGATACCACCTAAGAAGAAAGTGGAGTATGAAATCCAATTATTTCTTGAGTTCCCCTTGTTGAATATTGGGTTGTATAGCCAGTCTATTCTGGAAGCTAGAAAAGTAAAGAAGTTGTTGGATTAGTGTAACGCACCCCGTTACCAACACTAACAAAATTCTCTAATACCAATCTATAACATAACCCATTACCAACACTAACAAAATGATCTGATACCAATCTGTAACATACCTCATTACCAACACTAAAAAATGCTCTTATATCAACCTGTCATGTACTGAGCCTTCTATATGGGTACCATGCTTTGATATCAACATGTCACATACCCAGCCTACTGTTGAGAAATTCCACTCCAAAAATATAGTGCTTTTATTCTACTCTATAACATTGGTTTGTGCATAAATACTTGAAGTAACATGCTCGACCCCAAGCTAGATCGTGCCACACAAACTTTCCTCTTCTGACACAACTTATAACAGCAAAAGTAACACAATACAACTATGTGCACAAGCATACTAAGAACACAAGTATTATTGCACGTGTAACCACTTTGAACACATGATTACTACTATGTGCAAAACCACTCTGGTGTCACATGAAAATTCAGTTCTCTCTGTTCCCGCAGACTACTTTCCCATGTGCACAATGATTCCAGCCTCATGCACATATGGATCATTTCCCTACACACATGGAAATTATAGCCTTGCCTTGAAAACTCATGACCATCATTACAAATTGAACTAATAGGGAACTCAATAATTGTCATGTGAGATAACAATTACTAAATAACAACATCATGCTTTACATGTGCAAACAACATTATACATAATAGAAACAATTAATCATATGCAACATCATGCAGGAAATATACCCATATTAAAAATAAATAATTAAGAACATATTAAATTAGACAAGCACACAAGGACACATATCATTTTTTGAAAAGTCACCAACTATGTGCAGAGCTCATAAGTTCCTCCCAGACATATACTATGTTACTCATAAAATTTTAGCAACAATTCACCCCTGAGTTGGGGCTTAAACTCCACTAAGGAAAAAGGGTTCCTAATGAAAGGATAAGGTCTGATAATCAACAGAATTGTTCAGTCCAAGTTTCCACTCCTGCAACTATCCTACAGTATCTCATTCCCCACATCCTTGTCCCACCCCTTGAAGTTTTCCCCATATCTTCTCAACTGTCCCTCGATTTCCCCATATCTTCTCAACTGTCCCTCGATTTCCCCACTTCCCTTCCAAGATTTTAGAAATAGGCTAAAAATGAAGTCTCGGAGCCCTCTAACTAATTCCCAATGCACCAGGGAAAAATTCCTAGCAAAACTCTCTCCTGGAGAGAATCCTCATAGGCATGGAAACCTACCTCTTCATTAGTAAATCTCTCACCTGGAGAGAATTCTCATGGGCCTAACAACCGACCTCTTCAACATAAAATCTCTCACTTGTAAAGAATTCTCAAGGGCCTGACAACCCGCCTCTTCGACCACAAACCATTTTTTCTCAAGCAAAGGGTTATATAATGATAGTTAATTCTAGATCCCTCAAGAGGAGTGTTGGTATGAATGATAAAGGAATGAGATGAATGCTTTTTATTCCCTCGAAATACACTAAGGCAAAAAATATATATTTCATTCCTTAAACTGGACACTTGTCAGCTTCATAATTATCTTTAGCCACGTGGTGACTCGTTCCAATCCCTTGGAAACTTAGGATGAATAATTATCCATAAATCACACTTTTCAAAAATATTAATAAAATATTCCCTTGGACTTAAGCCCCCTTGAATTAGCCCCCACCTTTCCTTTTCTCAGTGGATTTTATCCCCCGTATATTTTCATCAGAGAGGTCTATGCGCATCGATGTGATATTATTAATAAATTAAGTGTGATTACATTTTACATGGATAGGTGCACTGGCCTTTTTGCATACTAGCTCATGAGCCCCATAACCACACAAGCTCTCTGGCCTCAAACACACACACACACACACACACACACACACACACACACACACACACACACACACAACTTGGTTTGATGTGCACTTCAAGGTAATCCCCACAAACTTACTCAAGTGCATGCGACAATGTGAAATATGTGCACCCTTTCTTTGATAACAATCCCCGCACACTACTCAGGTGCATGCAAAACCAAAACTTGGTGCCAACGACTCACCAACCTATATGTACATTTACATTTACAGTTGGTACCAATGAATCACCATCCTAAATGTACAATTATAAATGGGTTCGGATTAGGGACATTACAAGTAGGGTTGATTCAACCAAGTACCTCACCTTGTGGGTCACCCATGATAATATTTCCCAAGAAGGATGGGACATAGAGAATCTGTATCGATTACAGGGCATTGAACAATATTACACTAAATAATCACTACCCTCTACCTAGGATCGATGACCCGTTGGACCAACAAGATCATGCCAATTACTTCACTAAGATGGATTTGAAATCAAAATATCACCAGGTATGAGTCAAAGAAGATACATGGAATATTTTCTTCAAGACAAGGAAATGTTTGTATGAGTGATTGGTTATTCCATTTGATTTATGCAATGCAATAGCTACATTTATGATACTAATGAATGATTTTTTATTCCCTTATCTACATTCATTTGTTATTGTCCATTTGAATGATATATTGGTTTATAGTGATACCTGGGAGGAGCACATATCATATATTATGTAGGTGTTAGAGACTCTGAAGAATCATTGGTGTCTACTCAATCTCAATAAATGTGAGTTTTCTTAGTATTGGTTTATTTGGGGTATGTGGTCAATGGAGGCGAGATCAAGATAGAGACTACCAAGATGGAGACCATCAAGAAATTTCTAGTTCCTACAAATGTCACTGAAGTTAAAAAAAAAATTGGGGAATCACAATACTTGTGGAATTTCATAGCTTCATTTTCAGTGTTAGTTGCACCACTCCATGCCATAACAATGAGTGGTAATAGTATCTAGTGGGGGAAGAATAAACATAATTCCTTTGATGAGATAAAAAGAATATCAATCAAGCATTAGTTCTCACACTACCAAACTTGAAGAATCCCTTCGAAGTGGAGAGAGATGCAAGTGGGTATACCATGGGGGAAGTCCTAATGTAGGGAGGAAGGCCTATTTTCTATCATTCTGAATTATTTCATGGGGAAATCATCAACTACCATACCTGCAAAAAGGAGCTCAATTCCTTGGTATAAGATGTCAAAAAGTGGAAGCATTATTTGATGGGAAAGGAGACCATCATCCACATAGATCGCTAGTTGCTCCAATATTTTTAGTCGCATAGTAAGTTAAAAAAACAAGGAAATACAAATGGATGGGGTTCTTACAACAATTTCATATAGTCATCGAGTATAATAAGGGAAACATAAACAAGTTAGAAGACACATTTTAAGGCCACCCACATCCAATATTACTGCTTTGGGAACTATGATGCACATGGATTTTTACCCATGATGCATACAGAGAGGCATACACAGAATATGAGGACTTCTAGGAGGTTTTTTAGTAGCTACATGGACATATTCATATAGAAGAAGGTGAAAACAAGGATGACTATCATTTCCAGAATGGTTTGTTCTACAAGATTTACAAGTTGTTGTCCCTAAAGGTGAACGATTGCAGTTGATCAGAGAGACTCACACCTCCAAGGTTGCAGTATAGTTTGGTTTTGGGAAGACAGTTGCCAAATTACAAAGGTATGTGTGTTGGCCCAAAATGAAATAATATGTAGAATTGTATATTAAAGGAAGTATAATTTGTTGTACCAGCAAGCCCAACAACATGAAGCAAGGTCTATACCATTCCTTACCTATACCCACTCAACCTTGGGAAAGAATTTCCATGGATTTTGTGGGATGGTTACCAACAACCAAGAAGGGACATGACTATATGTTTATGGTAGTTGACATGTTCAACAAGATGTGCATTCTTATGTTTTGTAAAAATACCATCACCAGACAAGAAGAAACAAACAAGTTCTTTAAGTAGGTTTGGATGCACTTTGGGATACCAAGGAGCATCATCTCAGACAAGGATACCATATTTCTTAGTGCATTTTGGACTACATTACGGGAGGATATGGACAATAAGTTCAAGTTATCTATAACAGTCCATCCATAGAAACATGGGCAAACATAAGTAGTCAACATGACTTTGGTACAACTTTTGAGGAGTTACAATCAGAAGAATATGAAGACCTGGGATGCAAATATGATCTTTATTCAACACTCTTATAATAGCACAGTCCACACTTCTACTGGTAAGTCCCTTTTTGAAACTTATTTTGGTATTTGTCTTGTTCTCCCTTGGATGTTGTTTATGGACAACAAGGAGGAGTGAGGGAAGAAACCATGGGAGAAGCATTAAAAGAAGAGAATTTTGTCAAAAATATTAGGCAAATCCATTTGAAATTACAAGAGACATTGAAGAAGTCACATTAAAGGTACAAGGCACGACATGATAAGCACAAAATAGAAAAATAATTCAAAGTGGGAGACAGAGTTTGTTTACAGCTAAACAAGGAAATAATAAAGGGTCCTAGTAAGAGGATCAAGGCTCTATATAATGACCCTTTCAAGATATTGAATAATGTGGGAGAATACCTACAGACTTAGTCTACCCCCATTTATGTGCATTTACTCAATAGTGAATGTGGAGAAACTCAAACTCTACGATCCTTCCATGTTGGATAAGGAGGAGGAGTAGGTATTAACTTCCATAGAGGAATTAACATCATATGCTCAGGAAGAGTTGGAGGAGGACACATTTTTTCAAAATCGATCTAGAACTACAAGATAAGGGTAGCATGAACTTTGGCATATTGGGTTTAAAGGACAACTTCTAGGAAAAGTGAAGTGGTACCCTAGGAGAAGGTAGAGGAAAATTTTCCTCCCCTCATTCAATAAAGGTTTTAGGGGGGAAAATCATCCTTAAATGGGGAGGTATGATCTATATTGGATAATTATATTATTTTTCATCTATCTCGATTCTTTATGGGTGAAAAAAAACGGAAGAATAAACTTGCAGAGCCATTTTAGCATATGGTACAAATTTGGAAATTTGGGTCCAAAAAACTAATTTAAGTCTTACATATCCATTTTTAGGCATCAAATGAYAATTTTTTATGGTCCAAACCTTACTATGGGGTCATCATCTATATTATACACATTGAGACCTTTCCAACGGTGTAAGAATTATCTCAATCTGAATTCATATGCGAACATTTCCTCCTACAAGTTGAACTACTGTATTGATTACCATGGTGTGAGTGGATGCCACATCAACTCCCATTACTTAAACATGTGGGTCTAGTCACATAGTGTATTTTCTAGAAAATTATATAAGGTACAAACCCGATCACTAATTGAGGGTTGATGAAGTCAATTCCCTAAACCTAGATGACTATCACGCTACCAGGCTTCTAGGAGAAGGGGTTCCATTCTATGTTATTGTATTTTGTTCCATAGCAGAGAAGAACAACTAGGAGTGGGAAAAGTATAGAGAATAATAGTGGGGGTTAATGTTTTGTAGTGTCCTAACATGACACATGTCTTAGGTGACTCCATAGAGAGTTCTCTCTCCTTTGTACTTGCATTATTTCCATACCAAATAAAAGAGAGAAACACAACCTCACCTTCTAAATAGGCTTTCTCCCATAAGGGTTTCCTAGAGAAAAAAATTGTGTTATTTTGTTGATGCCATGTGATTTTATTTTATTGTTCTCTATTTTTCGTATTTCATATATTTCATGCATAATAATAAAATCAGTAACTAAATATTTTCAAATCTAAAGGAATTTAATCTTCATAGTGTACATTTTAGTTTTATTTATTAGATATGTTGTGACAAATTGTTCCAGTGGAATATCCGTGGTAGTATACAAATCATTATTTATAAGTCAAAGACTAGAGAATTTGGTGTACCGTAGACAATATTATTGTTATATGCTAAAACTATTAATCCAGTTAGGCCAAATTAATAATCCAACATACATCAAATATTATTTCCACAGTTTTCTAAGATCTCTTCCAGATGTAGTAGAGCATTATTTCAAATATAAAAATATTAATATAGTGGGCATGTCTTTAGAAATGGAAGATAGGCATATCAAAATTGTGATTCAGGAACATTTTCTTGAAAAAAGGGTAAACAAATCAAAAGATTGGCATATCAGAATGTGTTCAATCCTTTATGTAGAGACATGGGAAATGACTAAATGGAGATATGGGGCATTTAATAGGGCACACCAAAATACCAAGTCATCCAAATGCTATTGCAAGAAGAAAGGAAAGTATTACACTTTCAAATCCATATGGAAACCTCACAAAAATAAATATTCTAAGATCTATCAACCCAAGCATCATCATAAGGTCCCTTATTTGAAAAAACAAAGAACTCCTTCAAAAAAGGTATTTTTGTACAATTGTCAAAATCCAAGAAACTTGGAAAATGAATGTCCTTTGAAAAAGAAAAATCCCATATTGTCAACATTATTTATAGAATATCTTGAACTAGAATGGTTGGATTGATGTTTTCTTTCTCCTTCCGACTATCCCGAAGGAGAAATCCGTTGTCTTGACCCTTCTACATTTTTCGGTGATGACTCCAATTCTTATATTGATTTAGAATTTAGTGACTCATGCTACAATACTCTACCTATCCCAATAAATTGGTGGTAGATAACAAACCTCAATTTGATTTTTGCACAATTTCCACTAAAAATATAGAATCAAGGATTGCAAAAATTGAAAATGCATTATAATAAGAACTTGTCTAGAAATATGTGATCAAACAAGAGCTTAGGAAAGAGAGAGTTGTTTTACTCAAAATACTAGCTAGACCTCTAATAATTAAAGAGAAAAAGAAGTTGTTAGATCCTTCTTACAAGGCTAGTTCTAGTTATTACTCTCCTATTGAAATCTATACACAACATCATGATAGCCATAAGGACATACAACAGTTCATACAAGATAAAGAGGCAATGTTGCTAATACAAATTAGAGAACAAAAGACTATACTTAGATTAGAAACAGATGAGACTAAAGAATTAAAATGTATTCTTGAAAGAAGAGAAAATTCCACCTTCTGAAAAAGGGTACAAAAAAAAGATATAAATACAAGAGGAAAAATCAAGTGAAGAAGAAATAGCGACAGAAAGAACCAGAAGAAGTTGGATCTCCATCTGATCTTTTGTCCTGCATCGGTACAATATTTTTCATTAAAAATTGTTTTTGTCCTACTAAACATGGTCCTAATCAATTAGACAGTTTCTTAGACTCTGGTTTCCAATTGAATATGTTAAGAATAAAATCTATCCTCGAATATTATTGGGACAAAACTACTTAAGGTTGGATATCCATAGACGTTTCATCTATAGAAATATTTGGAGAAATAATACACTTTCCTCTCTAAATAAATAAGCATTCTTTTAAACAATCATTTGATGGTTTAGACAACATTAGATATGACAACATGTTTTAGGAGCTAGTTTCCTACAACTAGTATCCATTATTACTTTAGAACCTAGAGAAAATATAGCAAATATGTACATAAATGATCTTGTTGTAAATACCCTAATGTATAATAAAGGTTGTGCAACCATCTATACAACCATCTATATTTGCATTATAATTAAATAAAATGGAGTGGATTTCTTTATTTTCTTTTACTTATCAGGAAGTATTGAATACCATAAAATATAGGCTTTTGAAATATTGTACTCTTGATTCTCCTAATGCCTTTTGGCATAGAGAGAAATATTTTGTCTCTTTACCCTATGATATTTTGGAAAAAATATGTCTTCCCACCAAAGGCCTCTACATCTCTTATGATCCATTCTGAAATTGAAACTTGCCAAGAGGAAATATAGGATTTACTGAAGAAAGGATTGATAGATCCATCAAAGTGTGCATGGGAATGTAGAGGGTTGTTGGATCAGGCTATTTTGGGATACAATGCAGCAAACGGGGTAGGAAATTAAGGAATGGAACAAAGGAAGTAGTGCACACCAAGAAATGAGGAGAAAGAAATGCGCAAGAAGACAAAGGAAGCAACGCACCAAGAATGAAGGAAAAACAACAAGGAACAAAGACCAACCGCACGAAGGAAGTTATTATGTGGACAAGCCTAACCCACTAGGGTTAGGGTTTTGGTAGTCAATGTAATGGGTTTAACCCACTTTTTGTAATATAAATATGATGTATGAGATAGATAGGATGATCACTTATGCATGTTGATAAGTTCGTTTGAGAACCTTTTTGAGTTTGAGTCGTAGTTATTAGTTTTGGTTGAGAGTTGTGGAGATCAAATGGAGTCAAATTTTGATAGTTATGTATTGTAATTCAGGTTTAGGTTGCAATTTGTGGAGCTTGTTGTGACACTGCTCAGCCTCACAAAGTATGACAAACTTTTGATGTAATGCACGCAACACCCTATTTTGTTGAATATGAATAAAGAAGACAGATCTTTGTGAACATATCCTAGGGGGGTTGAACCATGGTAAAACCTATGTTATTGTGTGGAATGTTGTCTTTTATGCTTTGATATTCTTTTATGTTGAATCGATGAATGAATACATGGAATTGTTAAAGTTAATTTTCAGCGCACACTAGATTAGACAGGTTAGTGGTGCATGATGAATGTTAAGGGTTAAATTAATGGTAGATATAATGAATAATGAATGTTGAAGTAGAAGAATAATAACAAGCCTAACATTCCCATGAGTTCCATCCCTTCCATGAATGAAAACATTTGTGTCCTATAGTCACCCATAATCCATCTCAGGTGAGGCTGTGTTGTGCACTCTGTGCGTAGTGTTTCCTTTTGGTTTACTAGAGGGGCCAATGGTTTCTAGGATTTTGTTGGAGAACTATGGTAGAAACCGAGTCAACCCATACATCCAAAATATGGTTCTGTTGTCGGTTGGAAATCATAAGATTGAATTGGAGGGGATTTGGCAAAGAGAATGTAGTGGTAAAAAGGGAATTTTAGGCCATGGAACCCTACCAAGAAAGAGATTGGAAGATGGTTGGAGACAAAGAAGATTGATTTTACACAGGAAGACAATAGAAGAAACAGGTATACACCACGCCAGTATCTGCAGAGGTAAGTGTTTACTAATTTTCATGAGGCATATTTATATTATTTTCTAGATTTATTACAAGAGTGGATATTGAGGTTGAAGGATACTCATCCAACTAATTGGGTAAGGCTAGTAGAGTGGACTACTGAGAAAATTGTGCAGTTGAAAAGGGTCAATAATAAATTCACATGCACTGTGGATTTTTGGTTAGAAAGTATTACTACAGGGTTTATTACTGAATTTGTAGTCGATACTATGAAGTCTTACACTACTGCAGAGAAGGAATTTCTGAAGGGACCAAGAGGAAGATTTATTAGGTCAATTTACACGTCGATCAATATTATATTACATGATAAATGTGTGATGACAATGGAATCATACAACTAAATCACTATGCACGCATAGGGGAGTTGGGGGAAGCACTAAGGAAGATCTGAGACATGGAGAGGGCTCTGAACAGAGGCCAGAAGCAATGGACCTTATTATGATGGATGAAGAACATACCAAGGGGATAATGGAAAGAGCAAGAGTGATGCGCAACGGAATACCCTACCAATATAAGATCAATAATAAAAATAGGGTAGTAGCTCAGTGAGAGGGATTGGACAATGATGAGGAAGAGGTAGAGGATCTTCATGTGACAAGGAAGATTGAGGAAATATTGTGTGCCACATATGAGAGGAAAACCATAGGTCAAGGGTCCAACACGGAAGAAGGATCTCCATTCCAGATCTAATTTAGTGTGGAACCCACAATCCCATGTGTGACTAAGAAATTTGAATAAGAAAAATTGGTTAACTAACAAGTGATTAGTGGTAGAAGGATTTTTACAGGATGGGGGTCCATTCGAAATTCAATTAAAAGTATAATTTCAATGAGCAACATTCAATTATATACACTGCACGTAGTTCGTAGTATAACAAACTTTCGAATGGTAGGAGTAGATCCAACTATTCGGTTACCAGAGTTTCGTGGAGATGGGTTAGATGACCCAAAGAAGAATTTTTTTTTATTTGTGAGAATATTTGTGCAGCTAAGAATATTATAGATGAATATACAAAGGCTTTTTATATGGAAATCAAATTCAGAGACCGCACATTAGACAGGTATATGGGTCACGCAGTAAATAATCCAAAGGGATCACCTACAACTGTCGCAGATGTGAAGAAGAAATTGATCAATGAATTGCAGAAACCAATTTCAGAGGATCAATTCATGAATGAAATTATAGATATTGAACATAAGTCGAGTGAGTCATTCTGGGAGGTTGATCAAAATTTCAAGAGGATAAAAGGTAAGTTGAATTATCCTATTACAGACGTGTATCATAGACATGTATTTTTTAACTCTTTATTGACACATTTGAAGTATCCTTTGAGGCAACAAAAGTTCCAAACCCAAATAGAGGCCTTGCAAGAAACCTTGCAATTAGAGGAAAATCAATATAAGCATACAAATCCAACTCTGGAAGAGTTGAGAGAAGACTTGAAGAACTTAACATTCCAGTTGAATTTTAATAATGGAAAGGATAAGAGGGAATATGTATGGTGCACATTATGCATAACATAGGGTCATCATAAGAATGAATGTGCAACCTTTGCACAATACTTGGGAGTAGGAATTCCAAATTTGTTATCTTTAGGAGGACCATGGTGTGAGATATGTAGAACACATGGACATGATCCATATCATTTGTTGGGTATGTGTTATATTATTTGCATGAGTAGTAGTGTCTGAGCGTCTGCGCCAGGCGTGCAGGGGGGCAGAGCCCCCCGCGTGGGGGTTCAGGGGCAGCGCCCCTGAATTTTTTTTTTTCGGTCCGACATATTTTCGCCGGGACGACATATTTCCGGGACCACATGATATTAGGTGGTTTTTTCGGCACATGGTTTTTTGCCAATGGTTTTCTATTTTCGGTTAAGGAATTAGGGTTTTGGACTAATCCAGTTCATTGGGTTAGGGTTTTGGATGTTGCTGGCTACAATATGTATATTGTATTGTAAACAATGTAACACAATGTAACATAATACAATGTTGGTTTTCCCAGTTTGGGTTTCCAAGTGAAAAATCTCTGTGTAATGTTTGTATTTTCCATTGCATCTTTTTTGTTCTTTTCTGAATATCGGTTTGTAGTAGATATTGTACAAGGTCGGAATTTACATTTGGTATCAGAGCTTTATTGGCTTCAGGGGGACGCCTTTGTCATCAAGGGTTTGGCTCGGGACTGTGATAAGCCTTGTTACAGTGGGAGATCTGCGGTATTTTTTTTCAGGTGAAAAGAAATGGCAAGCAATTCGAAGATGGAGATCGAGAAGTTTAATGGGAAAAGCTTTGAGCTGTGGAAGCTCAATATGGAAGATATTTTGGTTGACAGAGATTAGTGGATCACGGTAGATCCAGGTACGACACCTACAGGAACTTCTGCAGATGACAGGTAAGAGATTCTATACACTGTCTTTCCCCGCACCTCAAAAGTTACCAGTCTGAGGTATGGAGTCTCATGAATAAATTTTCTGCTTTCAATATAAATTCCATTCCTAGACTAAATAATGATGAAGCAGATCTATTAGCTAATGTAGCCTCTAAACTTCTTCCTGCAGAAGGCTTGTCCCCAGACACATTCTTCGTCGAGCTATTGTTTCGACCATCTGTTCCTGACAATATCACAAACTGGAGAGTATTTGATGATGATCAGCAGATCAATAAATTTCTGCACATGGAAGAAACCTTTCAAGGCGCGGTGATATATGAACGCACACACGATGACAATTTGCACGATTTTACAGTAATAATTGATCTGAAATCTCCTGAAGCACTATCGGACATGGTAAATTCCATACCCAAATCCATAGTTAGATTAGA
>JZKD02S0922779.1:65065-82501 GCA_000966675.3 Picea glauca | reverse complement strand
ACACTCAAACTGGTACAATCCACATAGTTGACAAATGGAAAAATCAACATATCATATAGGGATGCATGGAACCTTTACACTATCACAAACTATTCAATGTGGACCACATGAAAATATTTCTTAAACCTATTCATATTATAAACAGTCCCTTGCAAAGTTCATGATTCTGATCTCAAAATTTTTGAATAACTGAAAATTCCTATGGTAGGCAATGTTGTGTATCTAAAAAAGACTTCAAACTCTAGGGTCGACAGCCATGAATTACATGTAAGATGCTTAACACTTAAACATATCAGTAAACTTGTTTAACCATTAGAACCAAATAAATCAATTTTATTCAAAGGTCAACACATCTTTCATGATTATTAAAAGATAAATGAAGCATGGTATATCAACCGCTCATTTTCAACATTCATGAAAATCTCATAATATTTTGAATTCATCTAATGAATGAACTACAACCCAAATTACCTAATTTTATAAATAATAGAAAATTCACATTTGCAAAAATTCAAGAGGTGTAATCGAAGTTTATTGCAAAAAGCAATAAAATTTACTAAATCGAAGTTTATCCATGGGTAGTACCTCTAGTCTACCTGAAAGTATAATTGTATATTCAACACAAGAAGAGATTTTCTTTCTCATTGGAAGAGAGAGATGCCAAGTTGGATTGGATTCCACTCATTTAAATTGATGTAAACATGCAAAAAAACCAGAGTTACAAGGTTGTCAATACTAGCCTTATGAAACACTCACTCAAATGAAAATGACCCTTTCCATAACTAATTTGGCTTTTAAGCTAAGAGATTTCACCTACACTCCACGGTGGGTCTCGTGCATGAATTCAAAAATCTTGTTGATGACAATTTTCAAAAATTTCCAATGTGCGCTCAAAAATCTTGGATATTGTCCCACTACATATATATTTAGTGAACCAAAAATTTCATTAGTTTAGAAAAACATAATTAGTGCTTCAATAGGTTAAAAATATCAAATGATTGACCTAATAAGACTATATATCCATGATGTTACTTGCAATTACATCTTTATTGTCCTTTCCCTCGGTGACTTCACATAGGTTGAATAAATCATGAATTATTGTCACTAAAAACAGATTTTCCTGCCATTACAAAAAGAAAATACAAACAATAGAATATCAAGGAGATGAAATGGGCCTCACTGCACACTCTACTATAGAAAATAGTTTCTCACTTTTTATGGTCTTTCAATATTATTAACAGGTTCAATTTTGGCCATGAGTTGATGCATGCATGGTTGCGCCTCAATGGTTTCCATACGCTCAATTATGGCCTTCAAAGTTATGAAGCTTGAGACCATTTACAACATCCTATACTTTCATCATCTTATCATCACCCTGAGCTACATACAAAGTTAATCTGCACAATATATTTGCTACTATATGAATCAATAGGAATAATGTTCTTGGAAGTCAAAGAATCCACTTTGTTGGCATATTTAACATCAAACTTTAACCATTCGATTTAGTAAATTTTATTGCTTTTATAATCTTCTCCATTGTCCCCGGTAATGGAGAAATCTAAATTTGAGTTGTGGATCCCATAGGATCATCTTTCATAACTCCTAACATCATTTGGTGTATGACGCATGTATGAAACCTCAACCTTTCAAATGGAACATGGTATATTTAATAACTTCTACCTTTCAAATGGAACATGGTATATTTAATAACTTTTATATTGTTTTTTCAAATGGAACATGGTATATTTAATAACTTCTACCTTTCAAATGGAACATGGTATATTTAATAACTTTTATATTGTTTTCTTAAAAACAATATGAAATCCACTTCAAAACTTAGTTTTAAATCTTCAAAGTATATCACCATTTCCAGCAGCATGTATAATCTTATATGTAATTCCTATGCATATCGCAACCATGTTTTTTTAATGGGTTTAAATACACTTTATATTTTTTTAATGAAACAATATAATACCCAATATAACCATGTAATTTCATATATATTGTACTTCCAAATGACACATTATATCTATATAATGAATTTAATGTTGTTTTTAAAAACAATATAATATCCATATATAACCCAAATTTTGGAGTTTTATGAAATCTATATCTCTTAGGTTCATATCATATTGTTTGTAATTTTTAATGACCATGAATGCAAAATATAGCAATGTTAGGAACACAAGGAGTGAGAAAAGGGACCTTATTAAGTGATAGGTTGAGAGGCGTGATAATATCGTCAAGTAAAATGTAGAGCTGAATTTTCCATGAAAACTTTGCGCAAGTAATGTGAATTGAGGGGAAGCTTGGCAATGCTTTGTACTTTGTATTGTTGACCAAAATTGTGGTCAACACTCTTGGGTCATGTTGTGAGCAAATAAGGAATACACATTGATCAATAAATAGTTAATGTAACAAATTACTTAAATCCACCTACAGTGCAATATTTCTTTGGAAAGATAAACATTGTTTGAATATTTGTTCCAGATTATGCTACTATTGTCAATACAATTAATAACTTATTAAAGAAGAATCAAAAAATTGAATGGACGCGATATTTTCAAAAAGCTTTCATAGAAATCAAGCATGCCATTATTATTGTCCCTATTCTTGTTAGCCCTGAATTTGATAAAGACTTTATATTGTATTCATTCACCTCAGAAGAAACCATTGCCTCCATCCTTACTCTAAAAAATGAAAAAGGAGAAGAACTTCCAAATTCCCTCATGAGTAATACCTTGCATGATTATGAACTAAATTACTCAATAATTGAAAAGCAATCTCTTTCCCTGGTTAATGTAATAGCTCATTTCAAGACCTATATCTTGTCATCTCACATCATTTTTTATCTTCCACGTTCATCAATAAAGATGTCACTCATTCAACAACTCAAAGAGGGTAGATGGGAATATTGGTTAACAAAGCTTCAAGAATATGATTTGGAGATTAAACCTTTGAAAGATGTTGAGAGGCAGGGATTATGTAAATTCATGAATGGAATTGAAGTTGTGAACATCTCTCCTCCCAATGCGTTTGACATTTTAATACAAAGAGCAAGTTTAGCAACATCATAATGGTATAAGGACACAATTTTCTAATTGAAATCTAGTCAATTTCCTCCTGAAATGTCTTCTAACTAAATAAGAACTTTGAAGATGAAAACTAATCAATATGTACTGGTCTAAATTTTGATGGAGTTTTTTTAATATGTTTAGATTGATCAAAGTCCATAGAAATGCTTCAAGAATTTCATAGTGGGGTTTGTGGTGAACATTTTTCGCCACTTATGACTACTCACGTGGCTATTATTGGCCAACTATATTTAAATATGCTTATGAAATTATTTGAAAGTGTCTTCCATGTCAAACATTTTCAGGAAAATTGAAGAGAGATACAATGCCATTACAATCTATAACAATAGAGAAACAATTTGCACAATGGGACCTCAATGTGATTGTTCCAATAAATCCAAAGTTGAGTAAAGGACATTGTTATATTATTGTTTCAAGTAATTATTTTACCAAGTGAAAAAAAATTGTTTCTTTAAGAAATGTTGACTCGAAACAATTGATTTTTTTCTTAAAAAACAATATCTTGTCTAGATTTGGTGTACCAGAAAATTTCATAAAAGATAATGGCTCAATATTCATCAGGTCAAAGTTTACGAATTTATGTGGAGAATAAGGAATCGTCATGGGGCCATCATCTAACTATTACCCACAAGAAAATGGTTTGGTTGAGTCAACAAAAAAAACATGAATTCAAATTCTTAAAAATACAATTGAAGCCAACCATAAAAACTGGAATAAGAAGTTGACAGATAGACTCTAAGAAAGTTGTATTACTCCAAAGGATAGTACTGGCCATTCCCCATATACCCTATTGTATGGAAGAAAAGAAATATTACCATTACATTTGGAATTGAATGCCTTGGCTCTTATTGGAAGTGTTGAATATGCAGAAGAACAATCACCAATGCAAAAAACATAGAAAGAACTTCTACAACTTGAAGAACAAAGAGAAAAAGCAATAATGGCAATGAACAAAAGACAACAAGTGGTCAAAAGATACTTTGACAAGAGAACTACCTCAAAATACTTTTAAAAAGATTAGTTGGTTTTGTTGTGGAAAAAAGAAAAAGAGAAACCTTCTTTCAACACAAAGTTTGAAGCTCTTTGGATTGGTCCATATCAGATTGAGAAAGTCATTGGTTATAATTTGTACTTATTGAAGGATATAAAGGAACGATCCAATTGTTTCCTATAAATATGCAATATCTTAAGCATTTCTTATGTTGAATCCCCCAAGAAAAATCTGTACATAGTCTTTTTCCATACACCTTTGTATATTCCCCCCCAAGAAAAATATATACATAGTCTTTTTTCGTAAACCTTTGTATATTCTTTATCCATCTATATTTCTTTCCCTTTTTCCTTTTTCTCTTATTTTTTGACTCCATTTTCCCAATGCAAGAATATTTTGTATTCTCAACAACCCACATGGGGTAACTATCCTACAATTGGAGTCGAATGTTGATCTACATTCGTTGATCAACGTTAGTACATACATATCCATCCTTATTCTTTTTCCCTTGTCTTTCATTTTTCCTTGTATTTTCTTTACTTAGTCAATTTTTTTCTTTCAAATGTGGATTGTGGATCAGGATACAATCAAATCCCCAAGTTTGCATACCTACAAGCCCGTGTAACTTTACTTAGTTGATTTTTATTCTCTTGCAATCCCAACACTTATTTGTTTTATGTGTTTTGTGAAACCAACACATTCATGTCCCGCAAATCATCATGTCTCATGTCTCATAGTCACGTGGCACTCAGAATGACCCTTCTATCTCCACGTCATCCAAATTTCACCCTTTACCTTTTTATACTTAGTTGTTTCTTTGAATGCAAATGTAGGATAACTTTCCTCGCCACTTATGTTTTCCCCCATGTCTCGTGTCCCTCAATCCCATGTTCTACGAAAAGACAAATTCACTTTCGTGACCTACATAACTTCCTCTTCTCATATTCAATCTATTTCTCATTGTGGATGCAAGAGTCATCATCTCTTGCCTTTTTCATTTCCTATATCTTGTGTCCAGCATCCTGCAATCCTGCATTCACTATATTGCACAGTCAATTCCCATTTTTTCACTTTCATACATAACCATTTTCCATATTCCTTGACATCACATCGCCATTTCCAAATCACATTTATTTCCCCCCAACACATCCGCCACCATTTATGCGAACATAATATCGTTATTAAAGTGGGGAAGATTTCGTAAAGCTTTGTATTAAATTCTAAATCTTACCATGCAAGTCAACAACTTTGAAATAAGAGTTATGGTGGTTAATAATCAAGGAAATACGTGGCAAATTTAAAAAATGTTTAATATGCCATGTTGTAAAAAGGTTATATCAACAATAGTGCCACCTATTGGTAAAAATATAAAGTAGTGTAAATTATGTCAAGTAGGGGAAATGATTTGTATTTTGGAGATACAAAAAACACTCCCAGATGTGAAGACCACGAGTTCCAATGGTTTCAAGATCACAATTTTTACAAGGCTCTCCCTCTCACCAAAAATGAAACAAACCAAGTTTAGAGATCATGCATATCACTGGCCAACTGTATACCTGAGGTGACGGATTTAAAAGAGCTTAATTTCTGGTGCATAGACAAAATTGATATAGAAAGAAGAATAATTCAAGTTCGGGAGAATAAACCCATATCCCTAGCTCCTTCAATCTTCACGAGAATTCTACATCTCCCAAAACCCACCATGCATTTCAAGAATGAGGAAGCCAGTGAATTTCTTAAGAAACACAAAGGAGGATCAAAGCTCCTTGAGAAATATCTGGTCGACCCAAGAGCTGATACCAAATCTGCTAAGATTGAGTTAAGTTCTTTAAAATACCCCAACAAAGCATTCTCCTAGTTGTTTGCTTGTATAATTTTACTGGAGTCCACGACCTCTGTGCTGAAAAATATTATTTATATTCTCCATTTTTTTTGTGCATGATAACACACTAATTTACTAGAGTGTAATTATTTCAAATGAAATTTCCTTTCAACTGGGTGGTTTGAAAAGAACCCAAAAATTCTATATGAATTCTTATTTGATATTTTCCATATCCTAGTGCCACATTTTCAAAGACTTTCCGAGGGAAAGAAGTGTTGATTTTAATTTGGAACCAGTCTATGTTTGGTATCCAACCTTATGGACGCACAAGACTCCATACAATTTCTACCTAGTCCACAACAATTTTATTTCTGAATTCAAAAAATCAATCTATGGTCCTAACACATCAGTATTGTCACTTGATTTTGCTTCCTTTCTCGCAAAGAAATGAATTTTCGAGACTACGGAGGATTTTGGTGTTCTAAGATTATTCAGTTTCCAAGAGAAACACTTTTTTCTCCCATTTCTATGTATCTAATAGACACTTTGTCATCAAAGTGTGTAGATAGTACAAGTACTTGGCATGCTTCTTTAATGAAAAAAGGAAGAAGTAGTTCATTCCATTACCTTAGAGAGTTAGATAAGTTGCCGTCAAGCATATTTCTCACTTGGATGAATTTGAGGGTCAATTTGACCAACTTGGTTTAAAAGAAGCTAAATGCATCAAGGGTTTCGACCCTAATGACCTATTTTCTTCACACATGTCCTTGGTGGGATATTATTCTTATTTTTGTAAATCTGAATTGTTCAAGGAAGGAGGAGGGGATAATGAAAATATCCCTGAGACTTCATTTAATGAATCCCTAAACGATATCGAAGATTCAGCTAGCACTAATGGGTGTTATAGAAAAAAGGGCAGAGAAAAAACAAACAAAAACCCCAATTCACCCATTATTTCACAGAGAAGTACTCTAGCTAAAACAAAACCAAGAAGTAGAAGTCTAGAAACAAGAAAAACACCTGCTGTAAATTCAAATGATGGTGGTGACAAAGACCCTATGAATAAAAACTTGGAAAAACCCCATGTTGTACATAATTCTGCTAAAAGAAAGAGAGAGGCTCTGAAAATAGGACTGAAAATACTTGAAATTGAAGAAAGTCCCCGAGATATGGATGTAAATGAAGTTATCAAAGAACCCAGCTAGTTAGAACAACGACTACTAGAAACCTAGGAAATTGTTGAAGCTCTAGTTACCCAAGAACTAGAGATATTTGAAGAAGAATATGTCACACTTCACCATGCGTCCTACCAGAAAAATTCCAAAAAAATGTTAATAGAGAAGGATAACATGGAAAATAAGAAAGTGTCAAAAATCAAAAATTGATTTTCATGGGGTTGCACCCTTGAAAATTGTATAGTTTGATGAGGCAGTCGAGGAAGCACTAAGAGAATCCATTTTTTATATTGAGAGAGAAAAATTAATTCTAAAAGAAAAATAAAGGAATTATAGAAAGATCTAATTTTGAAACCAGTGTTTGTTAAGACATTAACTGCAATTCAACCAATACTTACCATTGGGGACATCCTAGAGAGAAGAAATAAGTTGAAATATTCCTCCAGATTGTTTTTTGTTGTGATAAAGTACGTTGGGGATGGAATTCAAAAACGAATAGACCTAATCCATGAAATCTAGGAGATAGCACAAAGTTCAACCATTTTTTCAACAAGGATTATGCATTTCAAAGAATACCTCCAAAAGGATCTAGATAATGACGAAGGTTTTTACAAGGAGGTTGTGGGAACATTTGTGGAAAAATTTTCAAGTCTAAGAGAAACCCACAAAAGATAGCAAAAGCTTCCATATAGTATCTGAATGAAGAAAATTAATGCATGTTGGATGAAAAGAATTAAAATTTTAAGAGATATGTTGTATGAATTAGATGCTATGAAAATCAAGAGAGGTGACTTATTTTTAAAACTTGTTGATCTTACAAAAGAACTTGACAGCCCAAATTTATTAATGGATACCATACTTATGTATAAAGAGAAACTATTGGATCAACGTGAAGCATTAAAAGTTGCATGGGTGAGTGAGTTTACTAACTCAACAAAATTCTCCAAAGATAAGGTTCAAAAGTGGCTTGTTCGATACATTAATAAGAATGATGACAGCGAGGACACATTGTACCAATTAAGTAACACATTGTACCAAGTAAGAGAAATGGAGAATGAACTATTTGAGATAATTACAAAGCACGAAATAACAGTTTCTCCAATGAGGGAATACATAGAAGAATGGTTAAGAAAATAATTGGTTAAGATCACTGAGACAGATTAGCATGAAGTGGTTAAAACAATTATGCCACCTCCATCACAACAGAAACCATCTACAAAAGAATCCTCAGCAAGCAAGTAAAGGGTTCGAAGATTTCCATCTCAGTAAGTCGAGTAGCAACCTTATTCTTTCCCTTGTCATCTTTCTTTAGTAAAGTTTTCTCTTTGGAAATTAAGTATAATCTGGTGGATGTTATTTTATTTTGCATGCAACAAACAAAGTCAATTGGGAACTGCCTAATTTCTACAATTCATTCTAAGTAATGTGATTGGATCTTACAACAAGATTTTGTAATTTTCAAAAACGTTTCTACCAAAAGGCGATCCAACTTCACCTTTTTTCCAAAAATAAAATTTTGGATTGGATTTAACATAATTGTTATGAACTCACTGGGTTGTTTTTAATGACTAAATATGGAAAGACTCATCACACCCCTATTTTTTAGTATCCCATAAATATTGAGGACATGGAAAATATCATGTAATTATATGATTCTCTGCTTTTTGGTCCCAAGGAGCAAGACCTGGCGTTTTGAGACTTAGGATCTAATCTATGTTTATTTTTAGTATGTTATGTAATTATGTTTTAGGATATAACCTTTTTGGTGCCAAGTAGCAAGCCCTGGGGGTTTGAGACTTAGGATGTAACCTATGTTTAGTTTTAGTATGTTATGTTTAAGTCCATGTAGCAAATCTTTCCCTACTGTCTCAATGTAGCTAGATTCTTCTTTTTAAAGAATGCAATTTGGCTTGAGGTGAAAATGGGTAAGCTAGGAGGAAAGAGAATTCCAAGAGGGATACACCAAGCAGCTAAAGATGCTAAGGATTTTGCAATAGAAACATAAAAGAAGTGTGAAAAATGTAGGGGAAATACATAAATCCAATGATTGTCCTGCAAATAGAGGTCGGCATACATTGTTAAACATAGTAACAAATACTACCACATACAACTAGAAACTAGAGGGTTGCAATTTTTTATTAATAAAAATTTTAGTTGCTTTTATTGTTGACCATTAGTAGTAGAAATAATAATTGTGTTGTCTCACTCACAAGTGTCACAACGTATTGGAAACTCTTAATGATCAATCATTACTTGCTAATGTTTATAGATATTAGTATACTTTTAACTGGTAGGCATTCCTTCATTTAGTTATGGTCTCTAGTAACAATGAAATCAATTCTAATAATTAAAATTACCTTGCTACTATAAATTGTCTTTAATTGTTAGTAATCCCATCTCTATTTTTAACAATTTCCTTAAGTTGTTTGAATGATCCCATCATCATCAAATGATATATTTATATGTTATATATGATGTCTTGAAAATTTCATGTGTTCAATTGATGGATTCTAAGCCAATGAAACAGAATCTATATTGACCCAAATGAATTGCTATTTAGAATTGACTGTGATTAACCATGGTGAAAATTTCCAAGTTGGTAAAATTAACTGTGTTAAATTTAGCCATGATTAATTGATCTAAACCAAGACACACAAACCCTTTTGGCATATTACCTATTCAACATGTAGCTTCTCCATATTGTGCAACATTTAGTTCAAGTGTCAGAACCAACTTCTGTGTCACACAAGGTTCAATGCCAAGCAACACTAGCATGGCCATAGATTTATGTGCCGCCCTTTTGGGCATAACACAATATTTAACATTGTGACCTACAGAAGTGCCAACACCAAAAAATGCCAGCACCACCCCTACATATATGGATCAACAAAAACATAAAGTGAAAACCAATGCTTTGAATTATCTAGTCAATGCCATAATCAGTAGGATGTGGCCAACACACTCAAACTGGTACAATCCACATAGTTGACAAATGGAAAACTCAACATATCATATAAGGATGCATGGAACCTTTACACTATCACAAACTGTTCAATGTGGACCACATGAAAATGTTTCTTAAACCTATTCATATTATAAATTGTCCCTTGCAAATTTCATGATTCTGATCTCAATATTTTTGAATTACTAAAAATTCCTATGGTAGGCAATGTTGCATATCTAAAAAATACTTCAAACTCTAGGGTCAACAACCATGAATTACCTGTAAGATGCTTAACACTTAAACATATCAGTAAACTTGTTTAACCATTAGAACCAAATAGATCAATTGTATTCAAAGGTCAACACATCTTTTATGATTATTAAAAGATAAATGAAGCATGGTATATCAACCGCTCATTTTCAACATTCATGAAAATCTCATAATATTTTGAATTCATCTAATGAATGAACTACAACCCAAATTACCTAATTTTATAAATAATAGAAAATTCACATTTGCAAAAATTCAAGAGGTGTATATATATCACATTTGCAAAAATTCAAGAGGTATATATATATATGTATGTATGTATGTATGTATGTATGTATACACACACAAGAAAAAGGGTGGGTTTATCCATGGGTAGTACCTTTAGTCTACCTGGACAAAGTATAATTGTATATTCAACACAAGAAAAGATTTTCTTTCTCATTAGAACATAAAGATGCTAAGTTGGGTTGGATTCCACTCATTTAAATTGATGTAAACATCCAAACAACCCAGAGTTACAAGGTTGTCAATACTAGCCTTGTGAAACACTCACTCAAATGAAAATGACCCTTTCCATAACTAATTTGGCTTGTAAGCTAAGAGATTTCACCTACACTACAGGGTGGGTCTCGTGCATGAATTCAAAAATATAGTTGATGACGATTTTCAAAAATTTCCAATGTGCCCTCAAAAATCTTGGATATTGACCCACTACATACATATACAGTTAACCAAAAATTGCATTAGTTTAGAAAATCATACTTGATGCTTCAATAGGTAAAAAATATCAAATCATTGACATGATAAGACTATACATGCATGATGTTACTTGCAATTATATCTTTATTGTCCTTTCCCTCGGTGAATTCACATAGGTTGAATAAATCATGAATTATTGTCACTGAAAACCGTTTTTCTTGCCATTACAAAAAGAAAATACAAACAATAGAATATCAAAAAAAAAAAAAAAAATTGTATAAACGGTTAATCTATAAAGACCTGCCAAAACAATTCAATAGCTTCAATGCACACGATCTTATATGCATAGTAGAAAATATGGGAATGCAAGCATCAATTTGTAGTTGTCATTAATAAACAAATTCAAAAGCAAATAAATAATTTCATGGGAGATTATCCTATTGTTTTTAACACGGAAAATACATATATAAAAAAAAAATTAACTCTATCATATTTTTTGCTTACAACTATAACAGTTAATTAAAAAAAAAATATCCATGTGCTTGCATGAATTTTTATGGTTGGAAATTGTTTCGACAATGAAATAGACAGAAAAATCACAAAGAAAGAAAATTCATTTACGCTAGGGACATGATCATGTAATTGTAGAAATAATAAGCATCAAGTCGATAAATATGAGCATGGATAGAAAACTCAATAAACAACTATAAAAGACCAAAAATGACAGTTGTGGAAAACATAGTATACCTGGTCCTCCATCATAGAACCTGAAATAGAGCCAATTTCCCAACATAGAACAGTTGTTTATGTTGTTTCATGTCCAATATTCGTCATTAAGTTGTTCCATGTCCAATATTCACCATTAATTTTTCCAATCTTTGTGAAGTTTGTGTTGCCCATGTTTTCTAGTCTTACCTTGGTTGTTTTTCGTAGGCTCCCGGACAAGTCAAAAACAACCAAGGCATGACTAGAAAAACATGGGAAGCAGAAAATTTATCAGAAATGTGTTGTGGATCGTGGAGGTGACCGCCCTTTAGACATGCATTTGTATAATACAATAATAAGTTAAATCACTGAATAATATCTAAACAACAATGAGCTTGTATTTGACAAAGAGAATTAAACGTTATATGACTGAATAATAATTAAATATGTGTGATGCTCTAGAAATACTAAAGGGGAATACCTCATGAATGAGCTCCTTTTGGTTTCAAGAATAATTTATTCTCTACTAAACAGTACCAACCACATGAAGTTGGAAGCTCGTTTGGTCCCTCACCCCCCCACATCACTCTCAATTCCCCATACCCAATAATGCATAAAGGTAGAAAAAACAATAATTAAAGGTAAATGAAATCAAGAAGGTACATGCATACAAAACATATAAGGTCCACGCACAACTAGAAAGAAAAAAAATGTACAATCAATAATTTATATTGATTAAATTTGTCCTGAAAATATGTACAATCACTTCTTTTTTGTTTCTTCTTTTTTATAAAACTAATGAGTGTATCGTCATAAAGTTCATGTCGATCTTGGCCTTCAACTATTGGGTCATTTTTTGTTGTTGGAAGGTGATGGGTCATCTCAAGCATTCTACTACTTATAGTAGCAAGACATGGATGTTGATGCACTATTGAGAGGGCATCCACTACAATAAAAAAAAGCATTAAAAGGACATGGTTAGTTATTATTCATAGTAGTGTTTCATTAGTACGAATATAATTACTATGTTTTTTACCTGGAGGAGTAGTGGACACCATTGGTTGGAGTATCATCAATTCCTCTCCTCTTAGAGCCCCCTCATCTACATGCTCTGCCATTGAAACAAGAAAATTTATAAGTACATCATCTAAGGTAAATATTTATAATTGTCATATAATGTATTTTATTTTAAATACAGGCATATCATGATCATGGGTTTGCGAACCACTGGTATCATGGGATTGTTTTCCACCACCGTCAAATGAACCGGTGTTTCTTTCCTACTTAAAAAAAATAGAGACATAATTAATTGATGGGTAAAATCAATTGTCAATATATTGGACAAGTAATCAACAACTACAATCTTGTAATTTTATTTACCATCTCATTCCAAGGGTCAAATTGTGTTTGTGATCCCTTCCTTTGTCGATTTTCCACCACATATTGAAAGTTGAACTTGAATTCAAGCATCGAGTCTTCTTTTGTGACGGAACTGTTTAAGTTATCCCCCTGCGTCGCATGGCATAGAATATGGACTTTTGCTTACTGGCTACAATTAGATAAAATTTGCACGATGATATATTGTATAATATTAATAAAGTATTTGGTACTTACAATTCTAGCTTTTAATCTCAAGTAACCATCTTGGTCAAGTTTGTGATGTCTGTGTTTATCTAATCTTTCCTTTGTTTCTTTTGATGTGTCTAGGAGCCTATGAAAATTTTCAAGTATTTTATAAGATATCTCGATTTTTTCTATAGAACTAAACAAAATTCATCATATTCAATTCAAAATATCATATACTACCTTCCAAGCCCAGGTGGTGTCTTCCCTTCACTTCTCAATTAGTTCTTAGTTCTCCTTCACATCCTCCTATATAGTCTTCCATTCCCTCTCGGGAATGGCTAGAGGATGATCATACTTAGGGTTCTTTTTCAATTGAACCCTATATTGATCTCTGACATATTTCAAATATTTATTGGCCCTTGAGGTGGTTGTTACAAGGAAAATATCTCTATGGCATGAGGTAAACCAAAACAGACGGAATGACACGCAGAAATCAACTCTAATATCAAGTATGCTATATAAATGAAATGCTCACAAGACAAGGTCAAGAGCCTACCTCGTCCGGACGTTCGATGAATACCACCATTGAGCACGCAACTCAAAGCTTTATACCTGCAACGTGTCCTCAACAACCAAGATATGAAAGCATATGGTGATAATATATAATGTTAGCATATATATTAGCATAATCCATTAACATACATGACAAATACGACCATGGAATAATAATTCAAACATTTGCAGGATATCAATTGGACGAGAAAAGAGTATTTCTATTAAAATAATCAGCAGGAGTATGTAGGTGACAAACTTCTGCAACGACACATATTGGAACCGAGAAACTAAGTCCATCCAGCTAGGCCTCCACCAATGGCAAGCTCATATAAAGGAGACAATGAGGTTATCCATCACAAAGAAGGAATACCTTGGGGGTTGAACAATGAGTTTAGACTTTAAAGGATAAAGGGATCCAGACTCAATGTGAAGTGAAATTTCTCCAGAGTATATTTTCTCTCAAAAGTTGAATTCTCTCCTCTTCCAAGGCTTGGATATGGCTCAATTTATAGCCTTCAAATGGAAATGAAGGGTCGATTCAGAGTATTTCCAGTATATGGAAGGTCAAAGATCATGAATCTCGTGATGTGGCATGGAAACCCGACATAATTTTTAATTTTGAGCACCAAACCCAATGTACGTGGGTTGTAGTGGAGCAACCTATATATACGCTTGTTGTCTAACTAATAAGGCACATATATGTAGAAAAATGTGTTTTTTTTTCTCTGGAGGGTAAAAAAGGGGACTTCAAGTCTGCATAGGGAAATGGAAAGGCCATCCAAGCAAGTTGCATGGGGTGAGGAAAAATTTTCTATAACAGTGGTTTCAAACTTGTTGAATATATCACCAAACAGGTTGATCATATGGTCTATAATATTCTTTTTCAAATATTTATTCTAGGCATTCCACCATGTGCGAATAGTGGGCTCAAATATCTCTAGATCCTTGTCGTGCAAGGTCCTATAAAAAATATTATTTCCTGAAAAAAAATATGATAATTAGATTAAAACAATATGAAAGATGTAGATTTCAATAAAATAATAGGAACTATTTAAAATTTTCAAAAATACCTGGGTTTTGTTGTATTTTGAAGGGAACCAAGTTTTCGTCCACCAACAAGTTGATGGAGAGTGTTCCCGAGCTTTCAACACGTGTTGTCTCAAGATAAAAATGTCTCTGATCTAGCTGTGCATAACCGATATCCTCATGAGATTCCCCATGTAGACCCTCATGAGCACGGTCTAGCGTGTACAGTGGGGGTGTCTCATGGACCTCAGTAGTTTCAGTCCTCTGAGCCATAGATGGAGAGGAAAATATCCTCATAGTTACATGGCTCGTGCTAGGACGCTATGGGGTTTGTGCATCACTTCCACCCGCAGCATCCCCATGACTAGGTTGTCCCATCAGATGAAAAATTACCTATAGAAAGAAAACGTTAGAGTATTGCTCATATAACGATATCAGACAAAAATTTCATAAATCAATATATGTTTGAAATAGTCTTTTTTTTTAAATTGTGCTTACCCCATATTATTCTATATCCTGCCTTAAAATTTCCATCTTTTTTTTTTCCTTCCTCTGTGTCAGACCAGGATGTCAAAAAAGATAACTCCACATTGATAATTTTCATTAGCTAGAGAGGTGCATATGTAAATACATGAATGAATCTTGGTATTCCCCAACGGGTGACCATTCCTATCACCTATAACACTTTGTATTTACATTAATTTTACAAGTAACGCAACCTCAATGGATTACATGTCCAACATTCCCCTCCTTAATCCAAAGGGGTGTGTGTGAGTCCAAGCATCATTCTAAACTTCTCATTTTTTTCTCTTCCAAGCGCTTTGGTTAATATGTATGCAATTTATTCATATATGGAACAATGTATTAAGGGAATAGTCTTGGAATCTACATGGTATCGAATCAAGTGATATTTTTTTTTGATGTGTTTGGTTCAATTATGGAATCTAGGATTTTTGGCAAACTTGATTGCAGAAGTATTTTCAACTAGAAGAGGAGTAGAATTTACTTGTTTCTCTTGCAAATCTTCAAGTATTTTCCTATGCCACACAATATCTTTTGTCGCTTCTGCAGTTGCCACATATTCTTTCTTTGTTGTGGAATCTATTGGGACTGATTGTTTGCATGATCTCTAGGAGAAAGTTGTTAATCCAAGACTCATGAGATAACCTAAAGTTGACACTCCATTTTCCTTATCCCCATCAAATTATGAATCATAATATCCGATCAGGTTGAATTCATTTACCTTAGAGTACTTGAGTCCAAAACCTTGAGTTCCTTTAAAGTATTTTAGATCTCTCTTTGCATCATACCAATGTCCTTCACAAGGCTTCTGCATGAACCTAGAAAGAATGCCAACAATGAATGAAATGTTTGGTTTGGTGGTAGTAGGATAGATAAGACTTCCCACAAGTTGTCTATACTTGGTTGCATCCTCAAATTCATTCCCTTATTTTGATTTGAGCTTCAATTTTTGTCCCATTGGAGTAGAAACGGGATTGCACTTAGCCATGCCAAACTTGTTCAACAATTATCTAACATACTTCTTCTAGGATATTAATATGTACTTTGGATTTTGAATCACTTCAATGCCAAAATAGTAGTGAAGATGTCCCAAATATGTCATCTTGAAGCCTTTCTTAAACTCTTTCTTTATGGATGAAATGTAGTTCGCATTGTTCCCTGTTATGAAAAGATCATCTACATATACTATAAGATATACAACAGTTTTTCCAACTTTTTTGACAAACAAAGTTGTATGGTCAAGATTGAAATGCTTGAAATGTAATTTTAGAAGATGCTTGGTTAAATTTTCATACCATGCTCATGGTGTTTGTTTTAAGCCATAAAATGATTTGATGGGCTTCCATACCTTTTGTTCTTGTCCCTTCACAACAATGCCTTCGGGTTGAGACATGAACACGTTCTCTTTCAAGTCTCCATTCAAGAAAGCAGTCTCCACATCCATTTGATGAACTTTCCATCCATTTTGTGTTGCCATGGAAAATAGAGTGCAGATGGTAGCCCATTTTGTTTTGGGGGGAAATGTATCATCATAATCAATGCCTTCTTTCTGTGAAAATCTTTTTTTCCACGAGTCTTTCTTTGTGCTTGTCAAGTGAACCATATGATCTGTACTTTTTATTGAATACCCACTTGCATCCAATTGGTTTGGTTCCATATGGAGGGTCCACCAACTTCCATGTCTCATTCTTGATGAGAGCGTCATATTCCTTCTGCATGGCTTCTTTCCATTCATCATGAGAAGTGGCTTCTATAAGGAATTTGGTTCATGGTTAGTAGATAAATTCAACTCACAATCATATGAAACATCCATATATTCTACATCACCTAATTTTGAATTATCTACATTACCTCCATCTTGTTTTGAGCAAAATATTGTTCGACTCTTTCCAATCTCATCAGGATGAACACTTTTAAGTGTTTTTTTTAGCCATTTCGATGGAACTTTATGAGATGGGCATGGTTGCTCGACCGAATGAGATGGTGTTGAGTTCTCATCAAGCCTCAATTTTTCAATATTCTTGATCACATCATCCAACTGAACTTCAAGTTCAGATGAAGTGGCA
>JZKD02S0922779.1:13996-33389 GCA_000966675.3 Picea glauca | reverse complement strand
TGCCTCTTAGTAAATTCAATATTTAAAACTTAAGGAAAGCGTCCTATTCTGTCATGTTTTGTTCTAGATCCAGGTGGATCTAGGGAGATCGGTTTGTGTCCGCACTTACGGATTTGTCCATAAAAAACTTGCCATTTTTGTTTTGCTGTTATGGCCAATAGAGTTCTTACAGTGTCTAATATTTCTACTGGAGAAAAAGTTTCACCATAATCAGTACCTGGTTGTTGTGAGAATCTTTTGGCAACAAGTCTTGCCTGGTGCTTTTCAAGCTGCCCTTTTTCATTGAGTTTAGTTTTGTAAACCCACTTGACACCAATACTCTTATTGTGAGTTGGCAAATCAACAAGATCCCATGTCTTGTTCTTCTCAATGGATTCAATTTCTTGGTTCATGGCTTGAACCCAATGTGTCTCCTTAGCGGCTTCCTTAAAGGATGTAGGTTGACATGACATTAAAGAAAAAAAATTGTGTTGTTCAAAGTCATCCAATTGCTGATGGATTTCTCTCAAACTTCGAGTTCTCTGATTTTGTGGTTCAGAGAATGATTCTCTACTGGAAGTTGAGTTATCCTAAGAGTTTTCAGGTTGTCTTTGTACCTGCAATCTTGGAAGAATAGTTTGAGGTACTTGCTGTTCTGAATTTTCTGCATTTTCAAAACTTGGCAGCAATGGATTTTGACTGTCCATTTGCTGATTTTCTGAATCATTCAAGAATTGATTTTCCAGAAATTTTACATCTTTACTGATAATTAATTTCTTAGTAATTGAATTGTAAAGCCTGTAAGCTTTAGATGTTTCACTATAGCCAGTGAAAATACATTTCTCACTTCTTTCATCAAGTTTCTTCCTTAATTTAGAAGGTATGTGAGCGTATGTTATGCATCCAAATGTCCTTAGATGCGCTACATTGAGCTTTGTTCCACTCCATGCTTCTTGGGGAACTTTCATCTTTAGACTGGTGGTTGGAGATCTATTTAAAAGATAAATTGAGCATGCTACTGCTTCAGCCCAAAAAATATTTGACAGACTTTTCTCTTTAAGAAGTGTTCTTGCCATATTCATTATTGTCTGATTTTTCCTTTCAGCCACTCCATTCTATTGTGGAGTACATTATTGTTGTTGCTTGCATGATGATGCCTTGAGATTTGCAGAAATTTGCAAATTCTCTGGAGTTGTATTCTCCTCCTCCATCTGACCTGAGTGCTTTGATGCATTTTCCACTCTGTTTTTCAGCTTCTATCTTGAATTCTATGAATTTTACAAAAGTTTCAGACTTGTGTCTAAAAAAATAGATCCAGATTTTTCTGTTGAAATCATCAATAAACGTTAGAAAGTAAAAGCTACCACCTATTGACTCTGTTTGCATTGGTCCACATAGGTCAGTGTGAACAAGTTCAATATGTTGTTTGGCTTGATTGGAAGACTGTGGAAAACTAGTTCTCTTATGTTTTCCAAGTATGCAAGACTCACATGGGGGAATTTTCTCTTTAAAGATAGGTAGACCTTTGACCATGGAGTTATTCTGAAGAAGACTTAGACTCTGAAATGGTAGATGTCCAAATATTGTATGCCAAACCATTGTTTCATTCAAGGTAGATGCACTTTGTGCATATGGTTGACTCGGATTTGCAATTCTAAGGGTAAGGGGAAACATCCTATTTGGGGTCATGTGGATTTCAGAAATCAATTTTCTGCTTGGGAATTTGTCATATATTTTGCAAGATGCTCCCTCAAAAAGTACCTTATAGCCATGTTCAATGAGCTGTCATACACTTACAAATTATGTTTCAGATCTGGAACATGATAGACATTGTATATGTCTTTCTTTACATTATGTTCAGTAAGAATAGGAACAGTTCCTTTTCCTTGAACTTTGACTAAAAAATCATTTCCAAGTGTAATATCAAATGAGATTGAAGAATCAATGCATGAAAGTAATTCTTTGTTACCTGTCATGTGATTGCTGCATCCACTATCCAGCAACCAGAAATATTTAGGTTGTTGTTCAGTCTTGTGGCATGAGAGAAACATACCTCTTGAGGTGTCTCCCGTTTGATTTGACACATGTGCTATGCCTGAGAGTTGATCTGCTTGCTTCTTCCTGCATTCAGATCCATAGTGCCCATACTTTTTGCAGTAATAGCATTGAATGTTGGATTTTTCATTTGACCTTCTTCCTCTGCCTCTTTGAGGCTGGAAATTCTGATGTTGATTTTGTTGTTGATTTCTTTGACCTTGGAAATTTTGATTCGGATATTGTTGTCTGTTACCTCCAGTGGAATGAGAGTTATTTTGATTGCTCCCTCTTCCTTGGTAACCTCTACTTCTTCCTCTGCCTCTCCCTCTGTTGAAGGATAATTGAGTTTTGAAGGCATTGGAGATTGACTTATCTGTGATATGCAGTCTGGTCTCATGTGTCACTAGAGAACCAATTAGTTCATCTATTGAAAATCTTGACAGATCCTTGGATTCAAGGATTGTTGTTACAACCATTTCAAATTTCTTGGGTAAACTTTTGAGGATTTTCTCAACAATGCGTTGATCAGTGATGGCTTCACCAGTCAATCTGATCTGGTTCACGATGCCCATGACTCTGTTCATGAACTGATCCACATTTTCGGACTTTGTCATCCTTAGAGTCTCGAACTGTGTTCTCAAAGTCTGCAGTTTAATTGTTTTGACCCTGTCATTTCCTTGGTAGGAAGATTGAAGAATATCCCAGGCCTGTTTAGAAGTACCAGTGCCTGTGATTTTTGAGAAAATCGAATCATCCACAGAATTTTGAATCCAGAATTTCGCTTTGTTTTCTTTGTTCCTTAGTGTTGCCTGAGCAATTGTCTGCGCATTTGTCATGGAAGAAAGGGTGGCTAGATCTGGTTCCACATATCCAAGATCCACTGGTTCCCATCACTCTTGTGCTTGCAATAATGACCTCATTCGTAGAGACCAAAACTCATAATTCTTTCCCAGAAGAATCAGACCCTGAGTTGGTCCTAAATTGCTAGACGACGCCATAAAAAAAAATTGCAGAAAAAGTAGAGGGAAATTTCGTATTTACCTCCGATCGTCGATTTGTCGATTTGTCAATGGCCGAAGGGAGCTTATCAGGCTTGAATTGGCCCTTAGTCTCCTTGCAATGTGACCACGTGCCTTACTGTTAAAGCGCTACGGGATTTTCCGGCTCTTTGTCTTTCAAATCGCCGAAATGCGAAAAATTTCCTTTGGACAATTCAACGGTCCAGATCTTGTGTGATCTGACGATCCAGATCTTATGTGATCTGAGGGTCCAGATATTATCAGGATATCGTGAATCGGGACTTCGTGAACCCTGATGACAAGTTCTTTTGACTCCTTGATTCCTCGATCTCCGATTTACCGATGGCGTTGTCCTTTCGGGACATTACCCGATTGTTTCGATCTATGCCACGCGTCCTCCTATGATGGACGGTCCTGATCCCTTCTTGCGAAATCGAGACTTCAGATGAAATGGACGTCTCACCGTTAGTCTCCGCAATTTTCCGAATCCCGTAATGCCGATGGACTTGATTCCTACCACGCGTCCCAACAGATGGACGGCTCAAATCTGCGTCGGGGATTTCACTGTGGAGATTCCCGATCCCACGATTTTGACGAGATGACGGCAACTGAGCCCCACGATGGAGTTTTCCTCCTGTCAAGATTTCGGACTTCGGAGTTCCGAAATTCTTGTGCTTAGTGTCCTCAGAATTCACGAAACGTCGAATCCCGATGTGTCGATGGACTCTCCTCTTTCGGGATTTTTTCTGTGTCCTCAGATTGATGCCACGCGTCCCCTCAAGATGGATGGTCCTTGTCGTTTCGTGAGTTCGCGACTTGCGACTCCAAATTTCTCTGACAACTTGAAACTGTGATTGCCAAAACGTCGATGGTTTCCTCGATGTCTGCCGCGTGTCCAAGCAAATCGATGGCTAAGATCTTATCGCTATATCATGAATCGTGATTTCACGAGTTTAGAACTCTTGTTGCGACGGTCTTTCAAAACCGCGAACTTCGATATGCCGATTTGACGGCACTTGGATCTGCTGCCACCTGTTCTCTGAGATGGACGGCTCACAAGTCCTCTTGGGATTTTGCGATACGTGATGTCGCGATTTCGCGTATCGGAGTTTTTGGAGTACAATCACCTTTGTGCATCCAACTCCCGATTACCTATTTTGCGATGTGATAAGATCGATGGCTCACGATCTTTCTTGATCCAATGGTCCAGAAGGACTCGTGATTTCATGATTCATAAATTTTCACCACATGTCTTCTGAACTTTACACCTGCGAGTCACGAAATGCCAAGATATCACCACGTGTCTCTTGATGGACGGTCCAGATGATGTCGGGACTTCACAAGTCCAAAATTTCTCCTGTGCACTTCAGAGGAATAAACCTCATGCACTTTCTCGCTGATCCAACGGTTGTCGGTCCTCTACGCAAAATCTAACGGCTTGAATTTTTTTCGCCTTTTCCGCGCTCTCTTCGTCCCTTCTGAACTAGTTTCCCGCTCTGGATGCGTTCGCAGGATGAATCTTACAGCTTCAATGGCGGTTCTTTGCCCCTGAGATGCGTTCTTTACTCCTGTGGAAGAAATATTCGTGAATCTTTCAAAGATTTGAAAGAAATACATGAATTCTTTGTTCCCTGCTTCAATCTTTGACAGATTTGTGCGAATTTTGAAAAACTTTAAGCGATTATGCCTTCTGCAAGAATCTTTAACGAATTTGAACAAATTCAATAAGTTCTTTAAATGTTCTTCCATTTTTCATCTCTTCTTCGTCAATCTTTGACGATTCTTGAAAGAAGTGCAAGAATCTTTACTGTTACTTCTTTCTCGGTCTCTGCTTCCTTGATCTTTTGAGCGAGGTACGCTCTACTTCCTTGTGGAAGTTTCCTGTGAGGATCTTTCGAGAGTATGACAGACAGCTCTCCAAGCCTTGTGAAAAAGTCTGTTTCAAATGCTTCCCGAGATCCGTGAAGCTCTGCGCTGTGAGGATCATGTTGCTCTCCGGACTGTGTGAAGAGGCTTACTGTTGAAGCTCTGATACCATGATAAATTGTGAAGCAAAGATAAATGCAGAGAGAAAAGAATAGAACAGTATATTGGAATGTCTGAAGAAGAGTACAAAAACGAAGTTCTTAAGAAGTTACAATGTAATGGGAGATAGCTGAGCTAAATAAGCTCAAGAAAGACAAAAATAGAAAGTACAGCTGGCAATGTACTGTCAGACTGTTGAGTTTACAATATGTTTAATAATTACCAAGTCTTCGTGGATTTCTTATGTGAAATAATAATTGCAACGACCCAACTGTATTGATCTTATTTGAGAAAAAAGACAAAATAGACATGTTGTTATATACAATCTTCAAACTTAGTCATATGAAATTCATATAACGTTTTGTATGCAACTTTACTTTTCATAATGCCCATTCAAATTCATAAAGTCCTTCATCATAACATTATACCAACATATGTTTTCTCCACTTTTATATAAAAGGTGTTGTAATAACTCTTTTCTTTGAAATATCATATACCAACCTTAAACACCCCTTGTGCCATGCCTTTTAAAATGATATGGTAAAAATTTATATCATAACTAAACTTCAATTACAAGATGTATATCTATACTAATGCTTTTATTTTAATATTTTTTATATCTTCATGAAGCATCTTATCAATCTCACATGTTATATCCACAACCTTTTTGCATATAATAAATGACCTCTTAATATTGTTAAGAAAACAATATAATATCCATAATGTAGGTTAACTTTTCCTTTATGAAGCTCTCTTAATAAAAGAAGCATGTGTACTCTGTGTACCTTGTAATAAGATTCTTACGTCTCTTACACACTTCATGGCCCATGAATATCCCCGCACGTAAGTAATCATAAACCAATTTTTGTTTATCTTCGCCATGTCATATGTTGATAGTGATGTTCTTCTAATATTTATTTCCATGTGCAGAAGGATGAACTTGTCAAAGACAAAATCTGACCATTGACCACATCAATTGCAACGAACACTTATCGTAGTTTCAAAATATGTTCATCACCAAATGTGTAGAAATCGTTGAGTGAGATGCACACAATATTTCTCAAGTAAATGCGAAAAAAAAGTAACATGGCAACTTCTTTGTCGGCAAAGTTCTGTTGACAAAAATCATCGTCAACACCCAAGAGCTTGGAGGAAACCATAAGGAGAGCAAGGCACCTTTATGAGCAAAGAAAAGGAAGGTCAGCTTTCCAAAAGGCTTGTAATGACAAGGTGAAAGGGAAAAAGGATCAAAGGCAGAAAGGTTTTAAGCCACCCTTTTTCAGAAATAACTCCCAAGAAAATCAGCAAGGACATCTAGCCCAAAATGAGCAAAAGAATGTAGATTCATTTGGGAAAAGGCCAAGGAAGAAATAAATTCAATGTTGGAGATGTGAGGGGAATCACTTATATAGGGATTGTCCTCACAAAGGAGAAATAATGAGGACTGTACACAACATTCAAGGGGCTAAAATAGTGGAATACATGGGAGGAAGCATGCCAAGGATTTATGCAACCTTGGACAACAAGAAGGAAGAGTATCAATCCCCCATGATCGAAGTGGAAGGTAATATTGATAACCATATCATAGCAATTTTGATTGATTCTAGAGTTATCTGTAGTTACATAAATGCTAAAATTGTTGAAATATTTCACTTGCAAAGAAGTAAGCATAATAAATCTTGGTTAGTTCAGTTAGCCACAGGGGATAAGAGGAAAATCAATGAGTTGGTTAAAGATTGTTCGATAGACATGAATGGAATTAGCACAAAGATAGATGTAAACATCATATTGTTGGGTTCATATGATTATCTAATTGTAATGGATTGGTTGGAAAAACACCATGTTGCCCTAGACTTTTACAACAAGAAAATCACAGGTTTTGATGAGGAAGGGAAGCAAGTCAAGATTCAAGGCTTTCCGAGAGTTGTAGTTATTAGAGAGATTTTAGTTATGCAGTTGAAGAAGATCTTCAGGAAGGGATGTCAGATGTTTGCAACCCATATGGATGAGGCAACCAAAGACAAAGTGGAAAGAATTGAAAACCATCCATTATTGAGGGATTTTGAAGATGTTTTTAGAGAAATCTCAGGATTTCCACCAAAGAGAGACATTGATTTCTCTATTGATTTTGTGTCAGGATCTACCCCGCTATCTAAGACCCCTTACAGATTGAGAATAATAGAATTAAAAGAGTTACAGATGAAACTTGTATAAATTTTGAATAAGGGATATATGTGCCCAAGTGTGTCACCTTAATAAGGTTACCATAAAGAATAAGTATCCTTTGTCAAGAATTGATTATTTGTTTGATCAGCTGAAAGATGCAAGAATATTTTCCAAGATTGACTTGAGATCGGGTTATCATCAAGTAAGAATAAAGGAATAAGACATCAGCAAGACAACATTCAGAACAAGATATGGGCATTATGAATTCACAGTAGTGCCATTTGGGATATCAAATGCCCCAAAAAAATTTATGTGCATGATGAATGGAGTGTTCAGGGAGTAACTGGACAAGTTTGTAATTGTGTTCCTAGATGATATCCTCGTCTACTCTAAATCAGAACAAGAACATGAACAGCATTTAAGAACGGTATTGCAATTTTTGAGAGAGCATAGATTGTAAGCTAAGCTAAGTAAGTGCAACTTTTATCAAAAGAAGATTCACTACTTGGGGCATATAATATGAGTAGCAGGGATAGCACTGGATCCTGAAAATATAGAGGTCATTAAAGGATGGTCAATGCCAAAGAATGTTACTGAGGTTAGATCATTCATGGGTCTTGTCAGTTATTACCAAATATTCATAAAAGGTTTTTCAAAGATTGCAAGTCCAATCACTTCTTTGCAAAAGAAGGGAGTGAAGTTCAAATGGAATTCCAAGTGTGAAGAGAGTTTTCAACAGTTGAAGAGAATATTGACAAGTGCACCAATATTGAAGATTGCAAGTCCAAACAAAGATTTTTTTTGTGCACTAATGCATGCAAGGAAGGACTCGGTGGAGTTCTCAATCAAAGGGACCATGTGGTTTGTTATGAGTCCAGAAAATTAAAAGAGCATGAGAGGAATTATGCTACAAATGACTTGGAGTTAGCAGTGATTATACATGCATGGAAAATGTGGATGCATTACCTTATGGGTAAGAAATGTGAGCTAAGGACAGACCATTGTGATTTGAAGCATTTGTTTGGACAACAAACACTAAATGCGAGGAAAAATAGATGGTTGTAATTTCTGAGTGAATATGACTTTGAAATTAAGCATATAAGGGAAAAGAAAATCAAGTCATTGATGCACTCAACAGGAGAACTCATGAGGTGCATATTGCAGCCATCATCATGTACATGATAGATCTAAAAGACAAAATTATTGCAGCAGCAAATTTAGATCAACATTGTGTGAAAATAAAAGAAGCATTACAGTAAGGTAATTTTCAGCAGAAATTTAATTATTATGAGCTAAAAGAAGATGGAATTCTCATGTACAAGGGTAAAGTGTATGTATCGAACTCCAATGAACTAAAAAATGCAATGTTGAAGGAGATGCAAAATGTTCCATATGCAAGGCACCCAGGATATCAAAAGACAATTGCAGTAGTAAGAAGCCAATATTTTTGTCCAGGAATGAAAAAAGAAGTGGCTAACTACATAGCCAAATGTCTAGAATGTCAAAAAGTAAAGACAAAACATAGACACCTAGCATGTTTGTTACATCCATTTCCCATTCCAGAATGGAAGTGGGAAGTAGTTACAGTTGATTTTATTACTAAGCTTCCCATAACATTGAAGCAATATGATTCCATCATGGTGGTAGTGGATAAATTAACTAAAGCAGCACATTTCATTCCAGTAAAAACTACACACAAGGCCACAAATATTGTAGATATTTATATGAAATAAGTTGCTAGGCTACATGGAGTGCCTAAGGAAATATTTTCAGACAGAGATCCAAATTTTACTTCCGATTTTTGGAATGGTTTGTTCAAGGGATTTGGGACAAATTTAAATCTTAGTACAGCATATCACCCAGAGTCAGATGGGAAAACAAAAAGGACTAGTAGGATAATTGAGGACATGCTTAGAATGTATGTGATGGATCATCGATCAAAGTGGGAAGATTATATCCATTTAGTTGAATTTGCCTACAATAATGGGTATCGGGCCTTATTGAAAATGATTCCATTTGAAACATTGTATGGAAAAAAATGTAACACTCCAATGAGTTAGGATAATGCAGCAAAAAGAGCAATTATTGGGCTAGAATTGTTTAAAGGAAATGGAAGAGAAAATGGAAAAGTTAAAGCAAAATTTAAAATTTGCCCAGAATAGGCAGAAAAGTTACGTATACGGGAACAGATTTTTCAGATATTTTAAAGTGGGAGAACATGTGTTCTTAAAATTAAAGGAAAAGAGAAGTTCAGTGATATTAGGAAGTTCCCTAAAGTTGGCAACAAGATATTGTGGGCCTTTTTAAATATTAGAAAATATAGGGCCAATTGCATACATGTTAGATTTGCATGCATCCATGAGAGTGAATAATGTATGCCATGTGTCATTGTTAAAGAAATGTGTGCCTGATCCTAACCATGTTATTGATTGGAATGTGATCCAGGTGGAACCAGTACGCATCCTGGACCGGAAATTCAAAGTGCTCATGAACAAATCCATAGGGATGGTAAAGGTTCAATGGACCTACTATGATTCTGAAGATGCTACATGGGAGCATGAAGAAAACATGCAGGCAGAATACCCTCAACGTTTTGACAGTTTTGAATAAAACACAATGCAAGACTCCATTTTGGGCATTTAGAGTTCTGGAACCACATCTTCAAGTTCTAGACAACTGCATTGGGGACCTTGATAAAATAATGGCTCGTTCCTTGGGTTATCCTTGATAAATGGATGGTACATCCCTTGGTTTATCCCTAATAAATGGATGGTACATTCCTTGGGTTATCCCTGATAAATGAATGGAGCATTCCTTAGGTCGGCAAGTTGAAAGGAACATGAGATTTTGGTTGGAGTTGTTACTGGAGTTGTTAAATTGCAGAATTCTATTTCTAAGTACTGTGATTTAAATTTACATATATGTATATTGGCATAAAGTACATCAAGGATGGTGCACAATTGTAGGGGAGGGGGAATGTAATATCTCCACTATAATCCCTATTTTAATTAATGCTTATGTAGATATAATGTGTGGCTACGGCCAAGTGATATAATATGTGAATTGTATTTCCTTGTTTTATTAATAAAAATGTGATGCCAGCTGCTAAGGGGACATGGAAAAGAGATGGGGGATTAATTAATCCACAAGAGGGGGTAGTGTCTAAGATAATGGCCAAGTGGGATCCAAGAGGAAAATACACATGTATATTAATTTAACCCATTTTCCTGAATTTGTTATTTGTATATGAACCTTCCCATTTCTAATTGAGTGTTCCCAAAGGCAATCATTGAATACATCTAAGAGGGTGGGTGTGAGTGGTCACATCTCAAAGTTATTGGGTACATGGGGGTTGAGTACGATCAGCTTGGGGAAGAGTGTGAGTCAAGAAAGGAAATCCAAAGTGAGGAAATTTGTATGGGTTGGGACAGAAATTATCAGTTAGTCAAGTTTGGGCATGGGAAACAGATAGAGAGAAATAAACAGAGCTTGAATTCGATGCATCCATGGAGGGAGAATTATAGAGAAAGTTGGAGTGTAATTGGAGCGAATTGGAGCTGGAAAAATGAAGAGTCAGGTTGACAGGCTTGAAGAGTGAACACTTGTGTGAGTTGCATTGAAACAAAAAGTGTTTGTTGTTGGTTTGTTGATAGATTTCCTAGCAGTAGTTTCCCTTGAGTTCCCAACTAAAAGATTCCTAGCTACATGTGCCAGAGATACCCTAGTAAAATAATGGCACATTCATTGGATTAATTCTGATAAATGGATGGTACATCCCTTCGGTTATCCCTGATAAACGAATGGTGCATTCCTTGGGTTGAACAGGTCAAGAGGAAGAGAGTTGGTGGAAAATCGATATAGTTGTAGGAGAATATTAGTTGGGTTGAGAGTTGTATGAGTTGTGATTGGACTGTGAGACACCACCCTCTTTTGTGGATTTCTAGTCGCAACTCGGGGGTGACTAGCTGTTGAGATTTGGAACAGTCATTCTATGGTTGAGTGGAACATACGTCCCAAGCAGCTGGTTGCACAATTATTGTGAAAATATAAGTTTTTTATGTTGTTGTTATGTTAAATTATGTGTTTAATTGCTGTGCATGAACTCTTTGTACTTGGAAGTAATTTATATGATGATGTAATTAGTTATTTAGATGCATTTCATGTTGATTATTAGCATGTTGTATATACTTTTATTTTGTGGTTATACACAGTAGCTAAATCTATTTTTATTTGTAGCTAAAAACTACAGGAAATGAGTTAACTGTAAATGAATTAGATTAGTTAGAAGAAATTTCATTTTTAATGTATATTTCGCACTGTATTGTCCCTCGGTTGGGCTGGATAATATCAGTTCCCCCAGTCCAACCGAGGGACATTATGGTGCGGAATATACATAAAAATGAATTTTTTGCTAACTAATCTAATTCATTTACAGTTAACTCATTTCTTGTAGCTTTCAGCTACAAATTAAAACATATGTAGCTATTGTCTATAACCACAAAATAGAAGCATCTATAGCATGTTAATAATCAACATGAAATGAAGCTAAACAACTCATTACAATAGCATATAAATCACTTCCAAGTACACAAAGTTCTTGCACAACAATTAAACACATAATTTAACATAATAGCAAGATAAAACACTTATATTTTCACAATAGTTTTGCAACCAGTTGCTTGGGATGGATGCTCCACCCAACCATAGACTAATTGTTCCAAATCTCAACAATCATTCATGCCCAATTTGAGGCTAGAAATACAAAAAAGAGGGTGGTCTCTCACAATCCACTCATAGCTCATAAAACTCTCAACCCAACTGATATTCTCCTACAATTATCTTGATTTTCAACCAGCTCTCTTTCTCTTGACTTTTCCAACCCAAGGAATGCACCATTTGTTTATCAAGGATAACCCAAAGGATGTACCATCCATTTATCAGGATTCACCCAAGGATTGTGCCATTCTTTTACCAGGGTCTCTCTGGCACAGTTAGCTAGGAATATCTCAGCTAGGAACTCAAGGGAAACTATTGCTAGAAAAACAATTAGCAAACCAACAACAAACACTTGTTGCTTCAATGAAACTCACACAGGAGTTCACTCTCCATTCCTGACAACCTGGCTCTTCATTTTTTCAGTTCTAATTCGCTCCAACTTACTCTAGAATTCTCCCTCCATGGTTGCATCATATTCAAGCTATGTTTCTTACTCTCTATTTTTTTCCCATGCCCAAACTTGACTAACTGATATGCTTTCTCTCTATATATTTCCTGATTTGCAAGAGGAAGAGAGTTGATGGGAAATTGGGACAACAGTTTTACACATTAAGTTTTTGTTCATGGGAAATAAAGAGAGAGAAATAAACAGGGCTTGAAGTTGATGCAGCCATGGAGGAAAAATTCTAGAGCATGTTGGAGCGTAATTCAAGCGAATTCGAGCTAAAAAACTGAAGAGTCGGGTTGTCAGGACTGAAGAGTGAACTCATGGGTGAGTTGCACTAAAACAACAAGTGTTTGTTGTTGGTTTCCTTATAGTTTTCCTAGAAGCAGTTCCCCTTGAGTTCCCAATTGAGAGATTCCTATCTGATTGGGCTAGAGAGACCCTAATAAATGAATCGGATTCCCAAGGGATTGAGATCGGTGAAATGGGTACATTCCTTGGGTTGGACAGGGAAAGAGGAAGAGAGAAAATCAGAATAGTTGTAGGAGAATATTAGTTGGAATGAGAGTTTTGTGAGTTGTGAGTGGATTGTGAGAGGGTTTCGGATTCATGAATAGTTGGGTGGTATTCTGGCAATGAGTATAGGGAATTATTCTTGCACCATAGAAACCTAACGCACGTAGATTCGGTCAGGGAATATGGCAGAGAGAATCAACCACATAATCAGATTGCAAAGGAATAGATGGCAGAGGGCATCGTTTTCTGCATATGAGGTGAAACACTCATGGAGTTAATTTTGGCTTTGATACCACTATCAGGACAGGATGTTAGGAAAGATAACTCCACACTAATAATTTTAATTATCTAGATAGGTGGATATATACATAAATGAATGACTCGTGGTCTTCCCCAATGGGTGATTGTTCCTATCACCTATGACACTTTGTATTTACATCAATGTTACAAGTAACACAACCTCAAGGAATTACGTGTCCAACACTCTAGAAGTGGCCTAGACCTAGCCAATTCAATGTATTCCTCATTTTCCTTTATCAAATCCTTTCGAATTGTTTCCACCGGGTTGACGGAATCATATTTTTCATTCCACATAGCATCCTGCTCTGACGGTGTGCTCATCTACATCAACAAATAAACATGTTAATTCAATTATTGTAAGCAAGAATTGATATGAAAATAAGTGTTATACCTACTCTGAGCTAGCCGGTGACTTCCCACAATCACCCTGCCACATTATAAGAAGCAAGACAATTTAGAATGTTAGAAAATAATCTAAGAAGCATGAGCTATTAAATTGTATGTTAAATATATATAAAGGAAAACATTAATTACAAGTTTGGTATACTGGTAGAACATGTTTACCCCCATAATAGCAGTGCTTCCATAGATTCGATTCAAATCATAATCGATCAAAAAATCTTTCCCTGCAGTTATTGTTTTCAATGCACATACGAATATTTGATTTCCTTCATGCCCCTCAAATATACAGTTAGGTTTATTTCATGTTGTCTTGGGTCTTGTATTGTTAATAATCCATGCAATATTTCTTGAGGCCTTTGGCTTTCCATCAATATACATTGTCTCTCCTTTATTTTGATCATAGTCTTTTAGTTGTATGTAATTTGTAGCGACTGCATATCTCTGCATACCTGGTATATATTGGACCAGTCTCAACCAGTATCCATAATTGTAGCATGGTCTGACATACTCCATCAACTCAACAAGTCCTCCATCTTTCACCTTTATGACATCCATGGAGAATAGACCCAGACCATGTACAGATGATGGAGAAATGTGATAAATCCTCTCATTGACATAGAATTCAGTGTCCAACTGAGGAAATTTATTGGGTACCCATGATATCAGTAGATGTTTGTACCTCAAAGGAACCTCGGCATCACCTATGCTCTCATCGTCATATGAACATGAACCTCCTTCAGCAAGAAAGAATTACATGCACCTACGGAATTTTCTTCTAACCTTTTCACCTATAGTTTATCTCTCCATGTTAGATGTGTTGGACATTGTAACACTTTCCCCCTCCCTCCAAACATTCCCTCGCTCAAGGATGATAGGTCCAATAGGTACCTTTTTTATTGTACCTACACTCCATCAAATGAGAGAATGTAGTTAGCGACGATATGATTTAATTTATCCACACCCTTAACCTGAATAGACATCGATAAAATGCATGTGCCAAGCATGATGATAATAATCACATGTGAACATTTGGCTTGACACAATTCACATTTTTTTCTTTGGTGAAGATGGAATAAGTGTTGAAATAGGACTTAGATGTAATAAGGTTGCATACTAAAGGTGGGGATTTTAAGTTGTACCTGTAAGTAAGGTACATTCAAGGCACAAATCTACTCAATGAATAAGTGTCTAGGAATAATGTCAAACGCCTTCCAAAAGTCACAGCAAGTATGCCTAAATTGAAACAAGTTTGCAAGTTGTCTGAGTTGCCCCATTTCAAGACATGTGATTTGAATTTTTCCAATGAAATAAGTAATGGGTCCTTCATAAACCATCCAACCTCCTAAATGGGAAGGTATTATCTGAAATGGATAATTGTATAAGTTGTTATCTATTTTGGTACTTTTTAGGGCAGGTCCTACTTTGACGATTTGGGTTCCATAAAAAAATTTGGTCTTTTCAACTCATCTTCTATTACCAACATCCCAATGGAATTCAACCCACCCTATTTTGAAAGCTACAAATCGATCTCTTTATACAACAACATTTTAAAAAATCATAGTTGGAGATTAAAATTAATTTTATCAATTTTCATTGCCAATGAACAAGTTGGGTTTCTAAATGGTGGATTGATTTTTTATGATGTGGGAGTAAGCCAAGAAGCATTAAATTTCATAAATAATAAAATAATTCCCTCATTTATCCTTAAATTATACCTTCCAAAGGCATGTGACAAATTCATCTGAAATATTTGAGTTTTCACATGATCCATATTGGCTTCAATGTTTCAGTAGTAAATTGAATTGAGGAATGTTATTCAAATATGTCTTTTGTAGTAACAATCATTGGCAGATATGTCTCGTCTTTGCTTCAGACTCACTGCTTTTGATTTTTCATTGATACCTTCACATAACATTTCACAAAAGAAATATTCAATGTGCTCAATTAGGTACTAATGGGAGACCCTTGCTCTCTTATTTATACTCTCCAAGTAGCTTCCTTTAAGGGTCATCTTCTAACTGTTTTACCCAACTTCCCTCTTTTAGGGCTATCCCACTTTCAACTACTTTACCCACTTGCAACTACTTCTCCATAATTAGTAAACTCACCACTTCTTGTTGCAACTAATTTATTTTTAATTATTTTCTTATTGCAACAACTTTACCCATATCTAACTCCTAGTTAATACCACTTTTACTAGTAAACTTCCTCTATGAGCTTCTATAACAATTGACTTATTTGACCTTCTATGGGCTTCTAGATAACTCATAAGGGTTCTCCAACTTCACTAAGCCATATCTCCTCAACCGTGAGGAACTACGTGACATACCACATATCACTGGAAACTGAACGACATGTAATATCCATATATGATAGTCTTTCCTCCAAATTCACTGATCTTCATTACATTATTCCTCATACAAACATTAGTTCCTTATCCACACTTGTGGGGCTACCAAAATTGCTATTGGACTTTCTTCAAAGGTTGAAATCAATGAAATCCAACCCAATTAATCAACAATATCCCCCTTTGGAATTGATGGAATCACTCTGATGCAACACAAAATCCATGGCACTCTTTCTCCCCCTGTGATCATTTCTCCCTATGGAATCATGCCTCTTTGTTTTCTCACCATGCATCTAGTTAATCTCTCCCCCTTTGACATTACTGGAAAAGGGTAACTTCCCTTCGGGGCCGCTCCCCTTGACTGAACTCTCCTTGGGGTTGCTCCCCCTAACTGAATTGTCCTCTTTGGGGATACTCCCCCTAACTGAATTGTCCTATATCCTATTCATGGTGCTTCCTCACGTAAATCTATGATATATAAGAAAAGCATTCAAAATTCATTGTGGGGAAGAAACTACTCTGATTTTCTGGTGAAGATACTCAAAATCTTCCCGTGGAAGCGGTTTTGTAAAGATATCTTCAATTTGTTCTTTGGTCCCAATATACTCAACTCTAATGCTCTTCTCTGCAACTTGTTCTCATATAAAATGAAACTTGATCAGAATATTCTTTCTCTTGGAGTGCATCACTGGATTCTTTGAGATACCAATGGCGCTTGTGTTATCATAAAATATCAAAATGGGCTCATCATACTCAACCTGTATATCTTTCAATGTGTGTTTCATCCATAGGACATGTGTGCAACATGATCCTATTGCAATCTACTATGATTTGGTTGTAGAAAATGATATTGATGAGTGTTTCTTGCTTAGCCAAGATACCAAACACTCACCCAAGTAGACAGTTTATCCACTTGTACTTCTTCGATCATCAATGCAACCTACCCAATCTGCATATGTCTAGGAAATAAGTGATAGGTCCTTCCTTTTTGGATACCATAATCCAAACTCGTATGTACCCTTGAGATATTTGAATATCCTCTTCACTGCTAAAACATTTGATTCCTTTGGTACGGCTTGAAATCGTGCCACCTGTCCAACTGCCTGCATCCAATCTGGTCTGGAAGTTGTCACAAAAGTAAGTTTTCAATCATTGACCTATACTACCTTTGATCTATTTATTTTGAATCATTTTCTTTACTTAACTTGCAACTAGTTTTCATAGGATTATTGATTGGTTTGCAATCTTCCATTCCGAACCTCTTTAGCATTTCTCTGATATACTTGGTCTGAGAGATAAAAATGTCGTGGTTACTTTGACATATATGAAGAACCAAAAAGAAAGATAATTCTCCAAGAAATGACATTTCAAACTCATTCTGCATATCCTTTGAAAAATGATGCCTCATCCTATCATCATCACTTTCAAAGATAATATCATCAACATAAACTTCAATTAACAAAATACTATCTTGATTTACCTTGATGTAGAGGTTGTTGTATGCACTCCCTTTCCTGAACCCTTGTTGTAAGTATCTGTCCAGTCTGGAATACCATGCTCTGGGGACCTGTTTGAGACCATACAAGGCCTTCTTCAACCTGCAAACATATCTTTCATCCTCTGACAACTAAAATAATTTTGGTTGCTTAATGTAAACTTCTTCCTTTAGATCCCCGTTTAGGAAGGATAATTTCATGTCCATATTATACACTTTAATATTCTTGGAGCATGCATAAGGGAGGACCAATTTGATTGCTTCCATTTTGGAAACTGGGGAAAATGTCTCTTCAAATTATATACCTTCAACCTGAGTGTATCCTTTACATACCAATATTTCTTTGTTCCTAGTAACCTGTCGATCTTCATTCAATTTGTTTCTGAAGACCCAATTTGTATCGATCGCATTCTTGTTCCTTGGCCTTGGAACCAGTTCCTAAGTGTCATTTTTATCTATCTGATCTATCTCTTCATCCATGGATTTGATCCATAATTCATCCTTGTTGGATTCTTCAAAAATGATTGTCTCAATAGTAGATAGTAGTGCTAGGTGCAGTTGTTCTAGTGAACAAACTCTTCTTCTAGTTTCAACTCCTGCATATTTATTTCTGATAATCTGACCTGTTGGATGATTCTTTTGTATTGTTATGCTAGGTGTCTTTGGATGAACTTGAAGATAGTGTTGTTCTTTCTCTTCTTCTTACTTCTTTTCTTCATATTCATCTTCCTCTTTTGTTGCTTCTTCTTCCTTTACTTCTTCTTCTTTGTGAACATGTTCCATTTAATCCTTGCCTTCTTCTTTTATCATGCATCCACATGTCTCATCAAACATCACATTGATGTTTTCCACAATTCTCTTGAGCCTTATATTGAATCATTTGTATGCTTTCTTTGTGCTTGAGTACCCAACAAGTATGGCTTTGTCAACACGAGATTCAAACCTTCCTATTTTTCCATCTTCTCTTTTAATGTTGCATTTGCTTCCAAAAATTTTGAAATGCTTCAAATTCATTGGTATTCCTCTCCATATCTCATAAGTATTTGTATCACTATTTTTCTGAGCATTCCTTTATTTTCAAAGTGAATTGTTGTATTCATTGCATGTACCCAAAAGACATATGTCAACTTGGAATCCATTAACATAGTTTGATCCATTTCATGTATTGCCATGTTCTTCCTTTCGATGACTCCATTCTATTGTGATGTCCTAGCAATGGAGCATTTTCTCTTTATCCCATGCTTACTATAGAATTCCATAAATTCCTTTGAGTTAAACTCTCCATCATTCTCTGATCTCAAACATTTGATTTCCGATTCTATTTCATTTTCAACCATCTCCTTGTACATTTTGAAGTTCTCGAATGCCTCTGACTTCTTCCTGAGAAAAACATTTCTGGCCATTCTTGTATATTCATCAACTAATAGTATAAATTATTTTTCACCTTTCAACCCCTTTGTTCTAGTCCCTCCAACTAGATCAGTATGCACAATTTCGAGCGGTCTTGTTGTGGAGTATTCCTTTGATTTGAACTAGGTCTTGGTTTTCTTTCCTTGTTGACAATGCTTGCATAATGTATCTATTGGCTTCATGATCTGGGAAATTTATTTGACTGCTTCCTTTTTGTTTACCTTGACAATATTATCAAAATTTGTGTGACCCATTCTTATGTGCCATAGCCAAACTTCATCTTCCTTTCCTAAACAACAATTTGTTGGATCACTGAGAGGGGGGGTGAATCAGTAATAGAGAAATTAATCCCTTTTAACCATATAATCTAAGTGTTATATCAATGAAGCATTATCATCCAATAAATGCAGAGTAAATAAGAAATGAACAAATGAACAATCATACACATACACAGTACACCAGTGTTTTACGTGGAAACCTAAATCGGGAGAAAACCACGGAATGTTTTTTCTTATATGTCTTGAAGAATTACATTC
>JZKD02S0922779.1:0-13986 GCA_000966675.3 Picea glauca | reverse complement strand
AGGGGACCACTTTGGAGTTCATCCATATTTACTTCTTATCAACCATGACAAAACAATAATGATTCATATTTAAATCAAACAATATTGGGTCCATTACCTAAACCTTTGTGCTACGGGGCTTTCTTCAAGGGTTGACATCAATGACAACTAACCTTAATCAACACAATTTTCCATTCTGATTTCACCTAGTACGTATATGTTTCTTGGAGTTATCACAGCTATCGCTACCACTCTTCCTGAATCCAATTTTCTTATCTCTCATTTCTATGAATCAAACACAAGTTTGTGACCTTGGTCACACATTTGAATTACACTCAGAAGATTTTGTTTCATATCTTCCACTAGTAGAATATTTTCTTCCTTGGCATCCTTACTTCCAATATTGATTGTGCCTCTTCCAATTATTATGGTTGAGTTTTCGTTTCCAAAAGAGACTGACCCATCTCTTTCCTTTTTCAAATTTAGAAACCTATCATTATCACATGTCATGTGCTTTGAACAACCACTGTCAACATACCAACCACGTTTTTTTTTATCTTCTACAGCGAGTATGAATCCTTCATTGTTTTATTGATTATGCTTCCTTATCCATATTCTTTGAGGTTCTTTTTTGTAACTATTGTTTTTTTGTTGTGATTCTATTGGAGGAAATGTTATTCTATAATATTTGGCATTGTGGCCAAAGTTGTTGCATTTGTAGCATTCCGGTTCAATACTCAAGGATTCAAACTTATTGTAGCTTATTCTCGATGTTTCACTAGGCCTTCTTGAATAACCATTTCATGCATAATTTTCATGGTTGTCTTTGTTCCTTTTATTTTCTCTACAATTTACAGCCTTATGTCCAAAGTTGTTACATGAATAAAATAGTCCAAGAAATATAGTTTGATACCTGGAAGTTGAATATCTTCTAAAGGGAGTTACTCTTCTGAATCCTTCTTCTTCTTGAGGCCTTCTTGTTTCTGACTGCTGCTGATTTTGAAATCTGAATCTTCTGGGTGGTAGAGTATCTCTATAATCTTCCTTATGAAACTTCTTGTCTTATTCCTTCTTAGGAGATCCTTTGATTGTCTCTATGTAGCTTCTTGGTTTTTTTTCTTGATCTGTTGTTTTGTAGCTTGAGCCCTTTTCTATCTAGTTGTATCCTAGTCTGGACTTGTCATGATGTGGCCTTTGACTACTAATAATCTCATCCAAAACTTTAGAGTTGTTCTACATGTTTTTCTTCTGAAGGTATTTTCTCAATGTGACAATATTTGCTTCCAAATTTCCAATGCTCGTGTCTCTTTCTTCTAACTGTTCTTGGAGTGTTTCTTTAATTCTCTTGTCTTCTTATACTTGGATTATTAATTTAGTGATAATGTTATCTAGTTCTTCGGAGTTGGAATTCCAAACTCCCTCTTTTCTTTTTAGTTATGCCTGAAGTGACTTGTTTTTCTTCTTTTCCATTTTTATAACTTTTATGGCACTCAACATTTCTTCTTTGTAGTCAACTTCTTCCTATTCATATTCTCCTTCAGATCCTTCATCATCGAAATATTCTATTGCCATGAATAATACATTTTTTGTATCATTGTCACTGACTTCATCTTCGTCTAATGAGGAACTGTCTTCTTTGGTGCAAAAGCTTTTCTTGAAAATTTTCTTTTTGGTTCTTTTACCTTTTTGTATTTGTTTTCTCTTAGAGTCATCTTCTTCATTTATGTAATTTTTCTTATCGAGACATTTTTTAGAAAAAGGACCAATTCCATCACAATTAAAACAAATCAATGGAATCTTACCTTTATATTTTTCGATTCCCTATTTCATCCTTCTGACAAAGTTGGATACTTCTTCATCATCTTTTGAGATATCGTTGTTGCTACTATCTGACTTTTCCTTTTGATTTTTCTTTTTATTTGTCTTCTTAGATTATTTGAATGTTGCTTCATTTGTAACCAGAGTGTCTTGATATGTTCTCATGTCATAATATGTGATTGTCCCATGCATTTCATCCACGGTCATTGTAGCTAGGTCCACTCTCTCTTCTAGTGATGAAATATTTGAGCCAAATATCATTGGTATGGATCTCAATACCTTTTTGACAACAAATGATTCCTTTAACTTGTCTCCCAGTCGTTTGATATTGTTCACTACTTCATCAACTCATAGAAAGTAGGTTTCTATGTCTTCATATTCATTCATCTTCAATTGTTCAAACTTTTCTCTAAAAATTTGAAGTCTAGCTTCCTTGAATTTCTCATCTCCTTCATATATATTCTTCAGTTTGTCTCAAATTTCTTTCACGGAATCAAAGTGCATAACTTTGGTGTATATTGATTTAGTCATACCATTCGGAAGTGAACTTGTGGCTCTTGAATTATTATCTTGAAGTTTATTTCCATCTTTATCTGTTGGAGGAGTGGTTGGTGCTTTGTATCTATATACTATTGATTGTCGAACATAAAATCTTAGTGATTGTATGTGTGTCTTCATTATTCTACTCCATAAATTATATTCTTCCCCATAAAATTGTGGTATCCAAATATTAGAGTAATCCATGATCTCCTTCCAGTGGTTAAACTGCCTTTTAAAGGACCTGCTCTGATACCAATTTTTGGATTACTAAGAGGGGGGGTGAATTAGTAATAGTGTGTTTTAATATTTTTTAATCACAGTATAAAAGTGTTGTTAACTTTATGATCAATTTACCAATATCATTCAACAAGTGAAGAATAAATAAACCATGAACAATGAGCAATCATACACATACACAGTACACCAGTATTTTTATGTGGAAACCCAATGCGGGAGAAAACCACAGAATGTTTTTTCTTATATGTCTTTAAGAAGCACATTCATTGGAAGCACCAACTTCCTTTGTTTTAATCTAGCTCCAACTAGAAGGAGCCTCCAACCCCCTATATTCTCAGGATACAACCTAAGGGAAGATCAAACTCCCCAATTCTCTGGCTCCAACCAAAAGGAGGATACCCCTATGTTCTTTGGCTACAGTCTGAAGGTGGGCACAACCACCTATCCTTACCCTATCCAACCGCACAGAAATAAAAAATGCCAAATGTAGAAAGCATGTCACTGTCACTGTACCAACTCTGTCATTGTCACAATTTTCATTGAAAACATGTCACAACCTATACCAATATTCTTCAAATATTTCATGCAGATGTGTGACCTGTCTATTCTGCAACACGTGGATGTTCACGTCTTTCCCTACGGTAACTCATGGATGTATGTGTCTATGTTTTTTGAAACTCACAGACTAGCACAAAGCTCTACTAGTATCACTAATATTGTCTGTGTCAGGGTCTTAGTCTTGGTCATTGTCTGATATCCCTGTATCTACCCACAAACTGGATAATCTGATAGAAAATAATACTCATCCAATATCCAAGTAGATCTAACACAACCATGTAATAGGTTCATACATATGTCTCATTGATCTTGTGTGATATAAGAATCCATTACATTAATCATACATCAAACCCTCATTGTTATGCAATCACAACCTATATTGATAACAATATGTCTCAGCCATAAACCCTCAACCATACAAGATATGTCTTAACAAGATGCCCAATGAAGTATACGAACAACAAACAACCAATACGGTAGTAATGTATCTATGTAGATTTGTTTGATACAGAATATACCATACAACCAATAGTCCCTCAAGGAAAAAATCTCAATCTTTCATGGCTATACCCCAATCATTCACCGAAGATATACTTAAGATATATTTGTTGTACCTTCTCACTATCAGAACTTCATGTAGCCTCTTCTCAGATCTGCAACTTGTCACTGATAGATCTGATCTTTCTTTTCTTTGGCTTTGGCAACAGATTCATGCTTTGTCTTCAGTAAACTTGTGGGTATCCATGATTTGTCCCATTGTATCTCGTGGATGTTCACATCCTTCTAGTACTGCAACCTTCGGATATCTTCAGTAAAACCTTAGTTCAGTACCCACAGTATCAACCCTTCAAACATGCAATTTCTCTCATCATTGATTCAAACTCACTACTTTAGATTTGTCAATGATACATGCCCATAACATTTCACAAAAGAGATATTCAATGTGCTCAATTAGGTACTAATGGTAGACCCTTTCTCTCTTATTTATACTCTCCAAGTAGCTTCCTTTAGGGGTCATCTTCTAATTGTTTTACCCAACTTCCCTCTTTTAGGGCTAACCCACTTTCAACTACTTGCTTCAGGGGTTTACATCAATGACAACCAACCCAATGATCCGGATTTATGAGAGAAACGAAATGAAACCATAGCTTAATAATGTTAATACAGAGACACAGTGAACAATAACAGAGATACAGTAAAACTTGACTTCTATTAAATAATAAATATGATGCAAATTGTAAAATGCAGGCTGAAAACAAGCTTGCTAGAATGGTGGTAGATTATCTCTGAGAAGAGATGCGACGGCTACTCTCATTTGCAAGAATATGAGTATAGTGAGGCTATGAAGGCCTTTTTACAATAAACATGAATTCCAAAACCCTAGACATCCAAAAACCTAACCCTAGGAGATGAAGCTCCCAAAGTCATGTGGGCCACATTGGGGTAAGTTAGTACATCAACTCCTCAGGGTCGTAACTTTTGCATATGGTCTTTGTTTAGGGTGAATGATAGATAATTGGAAAGACATTGACAATGAAATTCATTTAGGGCGATCAACTAGATTCTTAGTCTATCATTGAGGTGTCTGGTCGTGAAAAAAAATTGTTTAGTCCCTCAAAATGGCCCTAAAAGTTGGGACTGCTAAAAATAGTAAGTTGTCAAAAAAAAAAATTGAGCCAATTGGACAAGGTGGGTGGCCACCGAGATCCTCCTTGATCAATTATCCCCCATTAGGAAGCTATGGTTTCCATTGTGTTGATTTCCCCCATCATATGAGGAAATTTTTGTTGAATTTGGCCCTGGGTGAGCCACTTGCCTTGGTGCAGGAGCTGCCCTACTTTGGCAACCCCATAAATTCGGATCATCTACTGGCGAGTGCTCTTGACCTGTGTGTCCATAATCTGATCATTGGATTCTTGTTCCACATAGTCAAGGTTGAGCTATGTTGGTTTCAATTGTTCTGTTATCTCTGAGGTGTCCAATAATGGTGGAAAATAAGGTCGAAGGAGGTCCACATTGAACACTCGGTGCAAGCCAAGGAAGGGGGAAAGGGTGAGATCAAAATCATTTTCATGCATAGCCTTGGTGATGGTGTAAGTTCCATAATGGAGTGGACAAATATTTTGATGAGGCCTTGTAAGGAATTATTTATACAAGTGCAACCAAAATTTGTCACCCACCTAAAACTAGCATGGCACCTGGTGTTGATCATAGCATTGCTTGTACTTGGAATTGGAATTTTGTAAAATATCCCAAACATGTTGGTATATGTGTTGGATCCACTCAATGAACCAAGTGGATTTTTTAGCTTCAGTTGGAGCATGCAACGAGTCTTCCTGGGTAGCCACAAGGGATATGTAACATCCATGGAACCCAATGGTTGAAATCCCAACCCCACCTAAAAGGGGTTGTGTCCGGTTGAGATATGTATGTCTCTATTGTAGCTTATTTGAACATAGGGATGACTCTCATCTTGTCTGTGGGGGTTCTTAGAATCGTACATGTGCAGGATGTGCACGATCATCCGGTTGATGACCTATGTTTGGACATTCATCTAGGGGTAGAAGGCACTGGACTTGGCGAGCTTGGTGTCCAGTAGTGACTAGAGGCTCGACCAAAATGCATTGAGGAACGAAATCTCCTAAATTGAGATAATGGTTTGTGGGATCCCAAAGTGTACCTACACTCATTCAAAGAAGAGATTTGTAGTGACATCCATTGTGATGTTCTTCTTGCAGGTGACCAGAATCACCATCTTGGAAAAGCAATCAACAACCAAAAAAACACATTCATTTCCCTCCTTCATGGAAAGAAGGCCCAACATGTACTCCATTGAGATGAATTCTCGGGGCCTATCAGGAGTAGTAAGAGGATTGTAAATTCCTTGTTTCTTAGTGGTCATTTTGGTAATAGATTAGGCAATCCATGACTGAATATACTTTCTGACATCATGTCAAAGTTTTGGCTAGTATAAATGTCGTTGCAACACTTCCACTATATTTTCCACGCCAAAGTGTCATGCCTCCCGACTATAGTGGGCTTCCCAAATCAACTTTACTCGCTCTCTTTATGGAATGTAGAGATGTCCCATATGGCACAACATCCCGTCCTAAAGATGGAAATTAGTGACAGTTGTGTTTGTTCCCAACATATGGTAGGTGTTGGCGAAGTCAAGATCTGTCTCATAGAGGTGGGGCCAACTATAGGTCTTGTGGCTGCAAGAGTCTAGAACTGTGATGAGTGTCGTGACAAGAGGTCAACTGAGGAAATCAGTGACTCGGTTGGTACTTCCTATTTTATACTTGATGTTGAGGTGGAACTATTGTAAATATGTGTACCACTTCTAATGGCAGTCTTTCTTCAATTTTCCTTGTGTCTGCATGAACTATAGCAGGTTATGATCAATTTGGATGATTGTCTCCTTCCTGAGAATGTAATGCATCCACTAGCAATAGGCTTTCACAATGGAGTACATTTATTTTTCCTAAGTAGCATACTTATGGACAACATCTGACAGTGTCTCACTATGATAGGCCATGAAGTGGTCATGTTGAGTGAGGACTACACCTAGAGCATAGTTTGAAGTATTTGTCTCGATCTCGAAGGGTTGTTGCAAGTCGTGTAATGAAAGCACTGGCACTGAGAACAAGTGTTTCTTCAGATCATCAAACACTTTATGTTGGGACAGGCCCCACACAATTTTTTCCTTACCACCACCCCTAGTTACTTGGATGAGGGCTCATGCAATATGGGAGAATCCCAACATGAACCTACGACAGAAATTGGAAAGGCCTAAGAAGATTTGAAGCTCAGTGAGTGTGGTTGGGGATGGATAGTCACGGATGACTTGGATCTTGGTTGTATCAATATGCACACCATGTGCATCAACAATGTATCCTAGGTGTTGGACCATGTCCATGACGAAGGAGAATTTTTCCAAGTTGGCATATAGATTTTGTTTTCGAAGAGTGTGTAGAACCTGTTGAATATGCTGCAAGTGTTCTTCCCAAGTCTTGTTGGAGATGAGGATTTAATCCAGATAAACAACCACAAAATAATTAGTGAAAGGTCACAAGATATCGTCCATCATCCTCATGAAATTTGTTGGGGCATTTGTCAAACCAAAGGGAGTGACCAGCCATTCAAAAATACTTTCTTTTGACTTGAAGGTAGTTTTCCATACATATGTTTGTTCTATTGGGACCTGATGGTAGCCAAACTTCATATCAACCTTACTTAAGTATTTCTACCCCTTGAGTTTATCAAGTTTATCGTTGATTCATGGAATCGGGTATCGATTCCTGACTGTGATTTCATTTAGGGCCCAAGAATCAATGCAGAGTCACTAGTTCACATCTTTCTTCTGCACCAGCACAACTGGGATTCCATAAGGTGATGAGCTAGGTCAGATGTGCCCCTTATGGAGAATTTCTTAGATATGATGCTTGATCTCCTCATTTTATAGTAGAGAGCGAGGATATACTTCCCCATTGGGTAGTGATGCGTCGGGGATCAGATCGATGGGAAGCTTGACTTGACAGTGTATAGGTACCCCAGTAGGTGATGAGAATATGTCTTTGTATTCTTCCATGGCCTTATCCGCTTGCTTCTGTTGCATGGAGAGGTTGGTCATGGAGGCCATGGATGTGGTGGAAACCTTTTGCTCACTTTATGAGAGAATCGAGAAGAATACAAACTTCTCGATCTGATAAATTACCTTCCTGCATTTCTTGGTGAAGATCAAGGAAATAACACTAGGTGGGACTACTTCAGGTATCCTGTACAATTTCCTGTTCAAAATAAAAATAACATTGTGAGGCCTAGAATCATATACATCATGACATTTCCATAAATAAGGTTGGCCCAAAATATCATCACAAACTTCAAGGGGAGCAACATCACACAATACGTCATCTTTGAATGGCTTGATGTCGTACGACAGGCAGCATTGTTGGTTGATGTGAAGATCGCTTCCTTGACAGAGCCATCCAATGGTATAGGGTTGTGAGTGCAGCATTGTCGGTAGGGATAGTTTCTTGATGACCTCTGGTTCATTGAGTTCTTATAGCTACCACTATCAACGATGAAGTGCAGTAGAGTGCCTTTCACCCACATCTGTGAATGAAAGAGGCGTTCGCCTTCCTCTAGCTCATCAGGTTCACCGGGCTGGATCTTGCTGGTAGAAACGGTGGAACTGGGTTCTGCGTTAATGATCCTTCTCCCTTTTTCTGGTTCTAACTCAGAGTCAGAACCTGCATCTGATTCAAAGTGTTATGCCAGGGACTCTTATGGAAGTCACACCACTTCCCGGTATCTTTCTTCGTCTTCCCATTTTCCTTATTTGCTTATGCCTTGGACTAGTTGTACTAATATTTCCCATATTTTCTCTATCCTTTGTTCCTTGGGTTGGGGTTTCCCTTTCCCTACTTCTTCTATGAGGGGTTCTCGGACCCAAACTGTCGCGTATTATGTTTAATCTTCTACTCGTTTTTTATGGCATAACAATAGGCCACACCCAAGGATGAGATGTCCAAAAAATCCATTTATGTCTGGATGTATCTATGAAAACCGCCATGGTACTTGAGCACTATATTTTACTCATAATATTTGATACCCAGCTTGTTGTGCAAGGTATGGAATACATTGGTGAACTCTAGCACTGTTTTGTCTCTTTCTTGCCGCAGTGTGGTCCATCTTGTATACAAGTCGTCATAAATTCCAGCAGGGTAGTATTTTTCCTTAATAACATCCCAGAAGGAACCCCAAGTGAGTGAAACTGTAAATAATTCGGAACCCTCTATTTCCTTTTTCTCAAGAAAAGTCTCCCACCAATCTTTGACATGGGAGGCGGCCTTGAGGAGCGCAAATGTAATATTTTCTCTATCGAAAAAGTTGTGGATATAAAAGTACCCTTCTAGAAGGTTTAACCATTTATCTATGGCATCCGCATCTATTTTACCTTCAAATATAGGAATATCAAAATTGATATGTACCTCGAAGGGGGCGGCACCTCCACTTGAGTTGCATGCATTGTTTTTCAGCAATCGTCAAAGGATTTGTGCAAAGTTGTCCATCATATCGTTCCTCTGTCGCTCAAGGCCTTCTTTGAGAAACATTTTGAAAGGATCTCATGTCCCGTCATCTTTTTTCTGCTTCTCCATGGATGGTTTCTTGCTTGTATGAGAGCAGTTGTCCTGAAGAGAAACAAGCTCGAGACCCAACTCATTATACCCTAACCGCGTCAAGGACATGCATTAAAAAACGACAAGGAGAAGACCGCTTTGATACCATTGATCCGGATTTATGAGCGGAACGAAATGAAGCCATAAATTTATAATTTTAACACAGAGACACAATGAACAATAACAAAGATACATTAAAACTTGACTTCTATTAAATAAGAAATATGTTGCAAACTGTAAAATGCATAATGAAAACAAGCTTGCTAGAATGGTGGCAGCTTATCTATGAGAAGAGATGTGACGACTATGATCATTCACAAAAAGATGAGTACAATGAGGCTCTGAAAACCTTTTTACAATAAACATGATAGCCAAAACCCTAGACATTCAAAAAACTAAACCTAGGAGATGAAGCGTCAAAAGTCACGTGGGCCCCGTTGGGGTAAGTTAGTACATCAACTTCTCGAGGTCGTAAATTTTTCATATGATATTTGTTTAGGGCACATGATAGCTCATTGGAAAGGTATTAACAAGGAACTTCATTTGGGGGGATCAACTAGAGACTCTTGATATCATTGAGGTTCCCGATCGTGAACAAACGTCATTTAGGCCCTCAAAATGGCCCCGGAAGTTGGGACTACTAAAAATAGTAAGTTGCCAAAAAATTGCTTTGATCCAGTTCGACAAGGTGGGTGGCCACCGAGATCCTCATAGATCACCCATTTAATAAACATCATTTAATGTATCTAGGAAGGTTCCCTAGCTAGAAGTGTCTAGAACATCCTTTGACATGGTCAAAAATAACCTAAGAGATGATTTCTCTAAGGTTTTATAGAGAGTTATATTAGCTAGAAATGTAACTATAAAAGAGAGTCACATCCTACTTAGAAGTATCTAGAACACCCTTTGAGATGCTCAAAAATAACCTAAGATGTGGGTTCTCTAGGGTTTTCTAGAGAGTTCTATTAGCTGGAAATGTAACTATAAAAGAGAGTCGCATCCTCATTTTCAAGATGTGTTTTCCTTTATGGAGAAATTCCCTAGACTGTTGGTTTGGATATTAAATATATAGTTGTATATTTGGATCTTGGTTTTGGGCATATTAAAGGTTGTCATCTTGCATTGTAAGGTTGTTATTAAGCACCTTGTTTTTTTTTTCTTGCTAGAAAATATTTATGTTATTATAGTGTTTGTCAACCAGTATAGGAGGGTTGAAAGGAGTTACTTGCTTGTCCTCTTAAGGATTGATAATATCAAATACAAAGTATGCAATGTATGGGAATGATTATTCAATGGAAGCTTGTCTTTTTGCTTCATATATCCATCTTTGATGTTACATATTGAGGTTGGTACTTAATGGATGTGCTATAGTATGTTTTTTAGCTTAGCACATTGGTTGAAAGTATTGTTTACGTATTTTTTATGGATGGAAATACTAATATTTAGAGCATGTTTGTTGGTTTAGTATGCTTCATAACTAGGTTACCATTTATTTATTTCAAACATTAACACTTTATTTTTCCAAATCTTCTATTAGTTATTTGAATTTGACCTTGTGTGCTCAATTTCTTCAATGAGTGATTGGTAAGATAAACCATCAGCTAATAAGAATCAGAATATCTATGTGTGAAAAGTTATATATTTGAACGAGGTTCTTGATATTTTTGGATGCACTAACTATTTTTTGATAATGTTATATTTATATGATTGAGGGTCCATGCATGTTCAAATGTGGTGCTTTTTCTATCCTTAGGATTGAGCCACAATAGTGATTTTCTATTTTTTCAGTCCATGTGATATTTAAAGTAGGAGAGAGAGTGCCTTGCTAAGGGTTGATCTTATCAGTTTTTTGAGATACAATTTGATTATTTCAAGTCTTCTTGGTGTCCATCATAACCCACAATGTCATCTAGAAGTGGAAAAGAAACGTTTTATTGTTACACGTGAAATTTTCACACCTAGGTACCTCGCCCTAAGTGTCATTAGTGTCATATAAGTGTCTCATACACCTTGACACCATGGAATAACCTATGTCACAATCTCTAGTCAATGTGGAGAAGAGATATAGTACATGAAGGCCAAAATACCAAGTACACATGAATTATTATTAATATTCATGCAAAATAAAGTAATTAAGTGTGAGAATCCACCTCACATTTGGTTTCCTATTTTTTATGGAAGGTGGTGGATCTCATGGATGGTTGAAATATTTCCTCCTTAAAATCCTTGAGAGATATTTCCTCCCTAAAATCCTTAAGAAATATTTTTCTCCCTAAATATCTTAGAGATCCCTTTTTTAGTGGATCTGATGAGAGATCCTCTCCATGATGGCTAAGCCTCCAAATCCTATATATTGAGGGCTTTCCATGGAGGAGGAAAGCATGAAAGAGTTTAGAGATACCAAACTTATGATCTCATGAGAAGTGGAGACTTTAGGATATCAAACATATGATTTGGGAGCTTTGTGCAAGGGTTGGACAAGGAGGACTTGGAGAGGTTGTTGGGACTTCATCAATGGTTTGTAAGTATCTCTTTTGAGTTCTCATTAATACATGTGCTTGGCATGTTTCCTTCAAGTTGGTGTACATTTGCATGGACTTGTCTCTTTGGATGAATCTATTTTTAAACTAATCATGGTAGAATAGGAAGTATGCTTTGTCTTGGTTGTTTATGGGATTGCAAGACTCGTTAAAGGACTTGGAGATCAAGACCAACTTGAACTGAGCAAGGACAAACTTCGTAAAAAGGTACTCTTACTTTCTTCCTCTTCTCTATTGATTAATTTAGCTATGTTTAAAGGAAAGTCAGTGTTCAATGTTAGCACTTTTCTATCTTGTTCATAGGGGTCTAAGATCCAAGATGGAATTCACCTATGATGTCAATGACTCCCAAGGTACCCTAGTAAAATCCAACGAATGTGAATAGATGATTTGAAGTCGAACATTCATGGAATCATCCGATCAAATCGGGCATCCTATAACAATTATCCTTTTCTAATACAATATATGTAGCTAGAACAAAATGCACCCTCATGTGAAAAAATAATGACATGCATCTTACCATGCCACTGAATTTTTGCAAGGAATAAATATAGACATATTTCTAAGTCCATCCACAATCACAAAGTTATAATTGTGATGTCCCCTATTGTCAGAGAATCCTCCAACAAAGTCCATTGAGATACTCTTCCATGGCCTAGAGATGTGAAGTGGCATATACAACCCCAACGTTTTTTTTACATGATCTGGATTGAAAAGAAGAAGTAGTCACTAGCTTTTATGATCAAATTAGATTGGTTGTTGGGGAAGGACACTATTCTTTTTGAGTATTCATTTATTATTTTATGTTTCTATCTCTAGTGTGTTTTTATTCTCCTACTAGAAATTAAGGTGTGATCCTTGTTTCCATTTTTGGATCTATTCTCATGCAATATTAACAATAGGAGGTCATAATTTTTTAGGATTTGTGAATATTGGAAGGCACTGACCTTTCTACTAAACTCAACACGTTTGTTATGCCATTAACTACCTATTGTTGTTTTATTTTGATGAGTCCCAAGAAGAAGCAAAGAATGTCAGCAACAGTTTTTTTTATCATTGTAGATCTAGTGTTTTACCCATAGAGTCGATCCCTTATGATGTCAACCACACTGTAATTATTTTTCTTGAGCCTGAATGGAATGAGTTAAAACAATGGTCACTAGTCAGTTTTTCTAGGAAATTGGTTATTGATGTTGAGGGACCTACTCACAAACTTGAATTAGCAGTTAGTTAGTAAACTCTACTTAGGTTGTTCGTTGGCTCATTGTGAGAGAAATATGGTCATGTCCATGCTACTTGAAAAGGATGTAAAACCTATGAGATCAATCAGATCATGAGGCTATCGTTGAATCCAGTCATTTTGTTGTAGAGAGTGAGCATAAACTTTCTAGGAAATTGGAAGAAATCATCATGGTGTGGCCTACCTATAAGGATGCAATCAGATTGAATGGTTGTGTCTACAATGGTATATGGAGAAGGATGCGCGGAATGAAAATTGTTGAGAAGGAAAAAAATGGTTGCTTCAAAGTGGGAAAGGCTTCAGAGGTATTCCTTTGAAATATTGAAAGACAAGATTTCTTCAAAGGAGAACAAATTTAAGTCAATCTCTAATGAATTCAAAGGTCAAGATGTTTGAGCAACATTTTTGTCTGGTAGAAAATCTCTAGAATATATTCCATATCGTGTGATAAGAAATCTCACATCTATTAGAGTCCTAGATTTGGGAATTAGGGTTTTGAGAATTTGTAGGCTTAGGATATTGAAAAACTTACCGGTTTTGGAAGCATTGCTCGAATCAGGGCTCCTATGTCTCTAATGTCGCTCAAGATAGGTCCATTGGGATCCTTTGTCTCATTTGTCACTCCTCTGTCGAGTCGGACTCCTCTATCGATCTAGGATAGGGTTATCGAGAGTTAGTGAATCCGATGATCAGGTCATGACTAGGCGAATGCGGTGATCAGGTCATGAGGAGATATTCACACGGTGAGGTAGTTCGTCGGATATGGGTGCGAAGGTGGATATTGTTGGATTACTGAGAGGGGGGGTGAATCAGTAATAACGTAATTATAATCCTTTTTCTTCAAATGTTAAATCAATGTAGAATTATTATCCAAAAGTGAGTAGTAATAAAT
>JZKD02S0922757.1:0-13908 GCA_000966675.3 Picea glauca | reverse complement strand
AAAGGGTACATTTGTGGGATACATTGAATCTTTCAAGGCATATTGGATCTACATCCCTGGTCATAGATAGATTGAGATAAGAAGAGATGTTGTCTTTGAAGAAGAGATATCCTTCCAAAGATCCAGATAATCTCATATGGAGATTGATAGTGAGACAATACCTTCTCCCCCTTCAGTAGTTCAGAGGGAGACAAACATTATTCCAGTTGATCCAGTTGTTCCAGCTAATCCATTTTCTCCAATCGATATTCCCAGAAACATTGCAGTAGGACATAAAAGGCTTTCTTGGGATCGACATAATCTACAAGAGGTAGAGGGACATGCAACCCCTCCATAGAGAGTTTTCCCCTCATAACAGAATTGGTGACTCCACTGAGGAGAGATCTTTCTTCTAAGGGTTGAAGTATTTTTTCTTCTTGCATTGCTCTTTTTCCTTTGTGTTTCTTTCCGTATCATTGCTTGACAATTTTTGTTCACTCTGAGTCTGAGTTTTCATCCTTTTTTCCCTTGCATGGCCTTGCTTTAAAGCATGTATGCTCCTTTTTCTTTGACAGACGCATACACACATGTGTTGCCTCTCTACAAGCTGTGTATATACACATTGTTCTCCTGAACAGTCGCATATACCACTTTCCCTTGATTATTTTTTTGGTTTAGTGACTGTTGGGTGGTATTTGATGTTTGTTGAGCCTTCTTAGGTCTCTATAGTGTCTGTTGAGCTTCTCTGGGTTGACAGGAAACCTGTTTGGAGTTGAATTTTTGGGCGTAGTATTTCTCTTTGTTTTTCATTTTTGGTTTGTCCTTGAACCCTGGGTTGTTTGCTTGCCTGCTTGGTATTCTTCTTGAGTTATTTTGTTTATACATAGTAGAATTTTTATATCAAGTTGCTTTTCAGTCCATGCATTTTCTCTTTAATATATTGAAAATACAAAAAAATAGGCATTTTGCATTGGTTAGCATTTTTGTCTTTGAACCTTTATCATTATCTTAGTACATTTAGCGAAAGATTGCATTTTACTTCTGAATTGCAGAATTGAAATTGAAAATTGCACTGTTTTTATTAGCATATCATTCATTGAAAAGTTAAAGATAGACTTTGCATTATATTCATATTTATCTTCTTGCAAAGTCATAACATCATGAGTTTCTCTTCCATACCCTTTTGAGTAATCATGGCCAGTAAAATTTACGCTTTAAACTAAAATTGATTAGTCACAATTTTATTTTTAGGGTGCACAAACTAGCCTAGGATTTAGTGCCTTGGAATAGGATTTTGTGAGTAAACTTCTCCAAGGNTGTGTGCCCCTGTGTAGGGAAGATGCCCATGAGTTGGGTGTGTCGTTCTCTCTAAGACGGAGATGAAACGTTGTGTGCCCCTAAGAAGGGAAGATGCCCATGAGATGGGTGTATCGTTTGAGATGAAATGATGTGTACCCCTGTGAGGGGTGAAGGAGCTCATGTGATGGGTTTACTATTCTCCTCTCTACAGGAAGTTGAGATGATATGATACTCCAGATGATTCTCATGTGAGACTTAGTGATATAAAAATATGTTGAGTAGGATGTTCCTGTGGCTGAGCACAAGTGGACATGATCCTAGTGGTTGAGCACTAGTGAATCTGTATCATGATGATTCTCCTGTGAGACGCAATGAGATAGAGATCCGTTGACTTGGACATCCATGTGGCTGAGCACAGGTGGATGTGCCCCTAGTGTTTGAGAACTAGTGGGTGTGTGATATCCCTTGCTATATTGTCTAAGAGTCATACTTACCTGTAACGCTAATTTTGATGTATAGGGTACAGGTCAGCCCCACCATAAAGTGAAAGTTAATTAATGTAAAAGAAAATTAATATTGCAATTATTAATTATATTTTGATTTATTGAGGTCGACCATATTGTGCCAATAGACACCAAATTTTTATGTGTTCAGTCTAATATAAATAAAGGTGATTTCCCCATTGAGGAAACACAACATAAGTGTGATTTTGGAAATTTCAGCAAGTACAAAATCTAGGGATGAAGTGTGCACCTCTCTTGGGCATTAGCCTTCTAGGTTTTGTGAGCACCCTTTTGTGTGCTAGTTTTATGGTGTGGGAGGTATTTCTCTTGAAGACTATAGAAAAGTATTGGCTGGTTTTTCTTCCCTTGTTGAGAATGGTTTCCCAAGATACTTCTTGTGTACTTGTGCATGGTATTTCCTCTTTTGATCTTGGTTACTGCAGAAAATTGTTTATGGTGTAACTACAATTGTCTATGGTTCAAGTAAAATGCTAAAATTGGAATAAACTTCATCCTTGACCCTATCATAGTGAAAGTTCAACAAGGAATCAGAGCACAGATCTTGAAGAACCCATAGCACAAGAAACTACCAGTCATCCTCTCACTTATGCAGAACCGTACAACCCTCTTAAGGTTCTTAGAAAATCCGTACGACCCTCCTTTTCTGAGGTATTTCAGCACCTTAAACTTGGATGTTGGGGATAAAAAATTTGTGGGAGTCTACGTCCTCCCTCAATGCACCTCCATCAAGCTTCATATTACATTTTCGACCATTTTGGATTTTTGGCCCTAGGGTTTCGCAATTTTCTGCAGAAATTTCAGAATTAGGGTTTTTGCAGCTCATTGAAGGAGCTTCTCAGCTCGCCAATTTTCTTCTGACTTTCAAGGCTTATTTTTGGTAGTCATAAGCCCAAAAAAACCTAAGGTTGCTAGCCTATCCTAGTTTTTAGGTTTTCTATCCCAGTTGACAAGGGTTTGTGAAGAATCAAAAGAACTATGATGGAAGACAAACTTGATGAATCAAGAAAATACGATTACTTGAAGCTAAGACTTCAGAGAGATGAAGACACGAACATTTCATCACTCTCAGGTATGGTTCCTACTAATGATGATACTTGGTTAATTGATAGTGGTGCCTCCAAGAACATGACTGGTTTTAGAGATCACCTGACTAATCTTGTTGAAAAAGAGACCAATCTACATGTTGTCCTTGGAGACGATACCAGATATAATTTTAAAGGGTTTGGAACTTCTACCTTCCAACTAGATTATCACATGCARCTTCAACTAAGTGAATTGCTATATGTAACTAGTATGAAGAGGAACCTTGTCTCCATTTGTTCCTTAGAATACAAAGGCTACAAGGTTACCTTTTATGAAGGAAGAGTTCTTGCATGGCACAAGGATTCACATATAAATTCTTCCAAAGTAATCGGTGTTCGAGAAAGCAGCTTATAAATATTGACCATTAGACCAGTCCAGGCCCTGTTACATGATACTATCAGCTTGAGTGAGCTATGGCATAGGAGACTTTCTCACATTCATTATAGAGCTCTCCCAGCTCTAGGGAAAATGGTAGCATGCCTTCTAAAGATACAAACTCAGCATAAAGGTGTTTGCAAAGGTTGTGCTCTTGGAAAGAATGTTAAAGGGTATTTCTTAAGCAATGACAATAGATCCAAGGAATTCTTGGACTTGATACATTCATATGTGTGTGGGACAATGATTTTTGCCTCCCTGAATAGATATTTTCACTATGTTCTCTTCATAGATAATCACTCTCAGAAAACTTGGATTTACTTCCCGAAGAACAAGGATGGAGTCCTTGCAAAATTTCCAAAATTCAAAGATGAGGTTGAGAACTTGACCGAAAGAAATATCAAGGTACTAAGGTCAGATAATGGAGGAGAATACACCTCCAAGGATTTCAAAAATTTATGGACTGAAGCAAGGATCAAGAGGGAGTACACAGTTCCTTACAAACCTCAACAAAATGGATTTGCAGAGAGGAAGAACAAAACTATCATCGAGGAAACTAAAGAAATGATACATGATCAAAGTCTACCTATGACTCTATCGGAAAAAGCATGTATGACAACAATATATGTTCATAACAGGAGTCCTCATTAGATCTTGAAAAACATAACTCTAGAAGAAGCCTTCATTGGAGTGAAGCTTGAGATTGGAAACTTCAGGATATTTGGATGCCAAGTATATTTTCACGTACCCAAAGAGAAGAGATCCAAGCTAGACCATATAGGGAGAAAGGGTACATTTGTGGGATACATTGAATCTTTCAAGGCATATTGGATCTACATCCTTGGTCATAGATAGATTGAGATAAGAAGAGATGTTGTCTTTGAAGAAGAGATATCCTTCCAAAGATCCAGATAATCTCATATGGAGATTGACAGTGAGACAATACCTTCTCCCCCTTCAGTAGTTCAGAGGGAGACAAACATTATTCCAGTTGATCCAGTTGTTCCAGCTAATCCATTTTCTCCAATCGATATTCCCAGAGACATTGCAGTAGGACATAAAAGGCCTTCTTGGGATCGACATAATCTACAAGAGGCAGAGGGACATGAAACCCCTCCATAGAGAGTTTTCCCCTCGTAACAGAATTGGTGACTCCACTGGGGAGAGATCTTTCTTCTAAGGGTTGAAGTATTTTTTCTTCTTGCATTGCTCTTTTTCCTTTGTGTTTCTTTCTGTATCACTGCTTGACAATTTTTGTTCACTCTGAGTCTGAGTTTTCATCCTTTTTTCCCTTCCATGGCTTTGTTTTAAAGCATGTATGATCCTTTTTCTTTGACAGTCGCGTACACACATGTGTTGCCTCTCTACAAGCTGTGTATATACACATTGTTCTCCTGAACAGTCGCATATACCACTTTCCCTTGATTGTTTTCTTGGTTTAGTGACTGTTGGGTGGTATTTGATGTTTGTTGAGCCTTCTTAGGTCTCTATAGTGTCTGTTGAGCTTCTCTGGGTTGACAAGAAACCTGTTTGGAGTTGAATTTTTGGGCGTAGTATTTCTCTTTGTTTTTCATTTTTGGTGTGTCCTTGAACCCTGGGTTGTTTGCTTGCCTGCTTGGTATTCTTCTTGAGTTATTTTGTTTATACATAGTAGAATTTTTATATCAAGTTGTTTTTCAGTCCATGCATTTTCTCTTTAATATATTGAAAATACAAAAAAATAGGCATTTTGCATTGGTTAGCATTTTTGTCTTTGAACCTTTATCATTAGCTTAGTACATTTAGCGAAAGATTGCATTTTACTTCTGAATTGCATTGAAATTGAAAATTGCACTGTTTTTATTAGCATATCATTCATTGAAAAGTTAAAGATAGACTTTGCATTATATTCATATTTATCTTCTTGCAAAGTCATAACATCATGAGTTTCGCTTCCATACCCTTTTGAGTAATCATGGCCAGTAAAATTTACGCTTTAAACTAAAATTGATTAGTCACAATTTTATTTTTAGGGTGCACAAACTAGCCTAGGATTTAGTGCCTTAGAATAGGATTTTGTGAGTAAACTTTTCCAAGGAAATTAAATCAGCATATGTGTCTGAGACAGGAAGTTGAGAAGTCCATTGTATAATTGGTAAGATCAGGAGGCTCCACTCACACCGGAGTTAATCATGAGGTCGCGCGAAGTTGGTTGAAGGGATAACCCCTGGATACTCACCTAGAGTCAGAGATATTTCTGTGGAATTATTCGTATTTGGGGATATTGCTAGTACCCATACCTCTGTGAGAGGTAGTTCTTTCAAGATTTTGGGCTTTGCTACCCTGCCCATACGGTGATCTAGACTTACGACTGCTCGCATGTGCATCGGTTATTTAGTGGTTTATTAGTTGTTTGACTTAGGTATCTCATAGGTTACTTGCATCGGTTATTCTGCTTGTACCCTAGGTTAGATAGGGGTCAGAAAACACACAACCTTTATGGAGGATTACCTCTCCAAGGGGATTTGAACGACTGGTTGTTAAGCCCACGAGGGCCCCTATAACTAATTATGTTACCTCCAAAATTTAGCGAGGATTCTCAGGCCCCTCTTGGACAAGGCATACCTTCTTTAGAGAGGGAGGCCACTCATCCACTTTAGCCCGTTTGCATGCATACTGGCTATTTGACTTTTTGGTATGCTCTTTGATTATCAGTTGACCATAGGATTTTGTGTTGAGTCTTTTTTATCATGGATAGTGGAGTTCCTTTTGCTCCCTCATTTACTGCCACCCCCCCGTGATGTTCATGGGGGAAAATCCGTCCGTTTTTTATAATGGTATGCATAATTATGGTACTCAGTCAATGCCTTNTTGAAATTGAAAATTGCACTGTTTTTATTAGCATATCATTCATTGAAAAGTTAAAGATAGACTTTGCATTATATTCATATTTATCTTCTTGCAAAGTCATAACATCATGAGTTTCTCTTCCATACCCTTTTGAGTAATCATGGCCAGTAAAATTTACGCTTTAAACTAAAATTGATTAGTCACAATTTTATTTTTAGGGTGCACAAACTAGCCTAGGATTTAGTGCCTTGGAATAGGATTTTGTGAGTAAACTTCTCCAAGGAAATTAAATCAGCATATGTGTCTGAGACAGGAAGTTGAGAAGTCCATTGTATAATTGGTAAGATCAGGAGGCTCCACTCACACTGGAGTTAATCATGAGGTCGCACGAAGTTGGTTGAAGGGATAACCCCTGGATACTCACCTAGAGTCAGAGATATTTCTGTGGAATTATTCGTATTTGGGGATCTTGCTAGTACCCATACCTCTGTGAGAGGCAGTGCTTTCAAGATTTCGGGCTTTGCTACCCTGCCCATACGGTGATCTAGACTTACGACTACTCGCATGTGCATTGGTTATTCAGTGGTTTATTAGTTGTTTGACGTAGGTATCTCATAGGTTACTTGCAGCGGTTATTCTGCTTGTACCCTGGGTTAGATAGGGGTCAGAAAACACACAACCTTTATGGAGGATTACCTCTCCAAGGGGATCTGAACGACTGGTTGTTAAGCCCACGAGGGCCCCTATAAATGATTATGTTACCTCCAAAATTTAGCGAGGATTCTTAGGCCCCTCTTGGACAAGGCATACCTTCTTTAGAGAGGGAGGCCACTCAGCCACTTTAGCCCGTTTGCATGCATATTGGTTGTTTGACTTTTTGGTATGCTCTTTGATTATTAGTTGACCATAGGATTTTGTGTTGAGTCTTTTTTATCATGGATAGTGGAGTTCCTTTTGCTCCCTCATTTACTGCCACCCCCCCCCCGTGACGTTCATGGGGGAAAATCCATCCATTTTTTATAATGGTATGCATAATTATGGTACTCAGTCAATGCCTTGGGTCTCTAATCATTTTTCTCATGGTATGTATGATATGTCTTCACACTTTCCATCCTCTGTCTCACCTCCTTATGTGAATACAAGTTTTGGGTCTAGGGGTATGATGCCTCCTTCTTATCCCTCTTCGTTTGGTGGGAGTCATATCCTTCAAACACCTCCTATGGTAGGAGGTTGAAATATTCCTTCCTACGAATCCACTATGTGAGAAGTAAGTGTCGAATTAAGAAATCATTCTACTTGTTACACTCCATCCACTTATCCTTCTTCCACTATGTTGGTTCCTACAAACACTTTTCCCATGGCGGACCTCCATCTTCCCTCTGGTGTTTCATCCGGGGGGAGTTAGTTTTATAGTATGGGAAACCCCCCTCACGAAGTTCCTTCGTCTGGGGGCAACATATATCCTCACATGAGTAACCCTTGTCATGTCACTTTCTCTTCGCAAGTGGCTTTGATGCCCTTACAACCCTTTATGAATCAATATGGAGGAGGATACTATCCTGTTCGACAGGGACAGGGTGTAAAACAGGATCCTTCCTGGCCTACAATTTCTCAGAACCAATATTTCCTCGGACCTTAGTCTCAAATTCCGCAATTCACTACCACCACAAGTCCAGTCACTGTGTGTCACACTGGCATTACATCACCAACCTCTGCTAGTCATGTTGGATATTAGTCGACAACCTCTGCGAGTCATGTTGAAGACCTGCAACCAGTCGTTGCGACTCATGTTGGGGGCACAAGTCCAATGACTGCGTGTCACACTGGCATTACATCACCAACATCTGCTAGTCATGTTGGAGATTGGTCGACAACCTCTATGAGTCATGTTGAAAACCTACAACCAGTCGCTGCAAGTCATGCCAGGGGCACATGTCTAGTCACTACTAGTCACACTGCACATACATCACCAACCTCTGCTAATCATGTTTGGGATCCATCTCCAAACTATGCAAGTCATGTTGGAGATTTTCTCCTAGCCTCTGCAAGTCATGCTGGGAGCATGTCACCAGCCACTGCAAGTCATGATGGGNTTGAAATTGAAAATTGCACTGTTTTTATTAGCATATCATTCATTGAAAAGTTAAAGATAGACTTTGCATTATATTCATATTTATCTTCTTGCAAAGTCATAACATCATGAGTTTCTCTTCCATACCCTTTTGAGTAATCATGGCCAGTAAAATTTACGCTTTAAACTAAAATTGATTAGTCACAATTTTATTTTTAGGGTGCACAAACTAGCCTAGGATTTAGTGCCTTGGAATAGGATTTTGTGAGTAAACTTCTCCAAGGAAATTAAATCAGCATATGTGTCTGAGACAGGAAGTTGAGAAGTCCATTGTATAATTGGTAAGATCAGGAGGCTCCACTCACACCGGAGTTAATCATGAGGTCACACGAAGTTGGTTGAAGGGATAACCCCTGGATACTCACCTAGAGTCAGAGATATTTCTGTGGAATTATTCGTATTTGGGGATATTGCTAGTACCCATACCTCTGTGAGAGGCAGTGCTTTCAAGATTTTGGGCTTTGCTACCCTGCCCATACGGTGATCTAGACTTACGACTGCTCGCATGTGCATTGGTTATTCAGTGGTTTATTAGTTGTTTGGCGTAGGTATCTCATAGGTTACTTGCAGCGGTTATTCTGCTTGTACCCTGGGTTAGATAGGGGTCAGAAAACACACAACCTTTATGGAGGATTACCTCTCCAAGGGGATCTGAACAACTGGTTGTTAAGCCCACGAGGGCCCCTATAAATGATTATGTTACCTCCAAAATTTAGCGAGGATTCTCGGGCCCCTCTTGGACAAGGCATACCTTCTTTAGAGAGGGAGGCCACTCAGCCACTTTAGCCTGTTTTCATGCATATTGGTTGTTTGACTTTTTGGTATGCTCTTTGATTATTAGTTGACCATAGGATTTTGTGTTGAGTCTTTTTTATCATGGATAGTGGAGTTCCTTTTGCTCCCTCATTTACTGCCACCCCCCCCCCGTGACGTTCATGGGGGAAAATCCATCCATTTTTTATAATGGTATGCATAATTATGGTACTCAGTCAATGCCTTGGGTCTCTAATCATTTTTCTCATGGTATGTATGATATGTCTTCACACTTTCCATCCTCTGTCTCACCTCCTTATGTGAATACAAGTTTTGGGTCTAGGGGTATGATGCCTCCTTCTTATCCCTCTTCGTTTGGTGGGAGTCATATCCTTTAAACACCTCCTATGGTAGGAGGTTGGAATATTCCTTCCTATGAATCCACTATGTGAGAAGTAAGTGTCGAATTAAGCAATCATTCTACTCGTTACACTCCATCCACTTATCCTTCTTCCGCTATGTCAGTTCCTACGAACACTTTTCCCATGGCAGACCTCCATCTTCCCTTTGGTGTTTCATCCGAGGGGAGTTAGTTTTATAGTATGGGAAACCCCCCTCACGAAGTTCCTTCGTCTAGGGGAAACATATATCCTTACATGAGTAACCCTTGTCATGTCACTTTCTCTTCGCAAGTGGCTTTGATGCCCTTACAACCCTTTATGAATCAATATGGAGGAGGATACTATCATGTTGGACAGGGACAGGGTGTAAAACAAGATCCTTCCTGGACTACAATTTCTCAGAACCAATATTTCCTCGGACCTTGGTCTCAAATTCTGCAATTCACTACCACCACAAGTCCAGTCACTGTGTGTCACACTGGCATTGCATCACCAACCTCTGCTAGTCATGTTGGATATTGGTCGACAACCTCTGCGAGTCATGTTGAAGACCTGCAACCAGCCGTTGCAACTCATGTTGGGGGCACAAGTCCAATGACTGCGTGTCACACTGGCATTACATCACCAACCTCTGCTAGTCATGTTGGAGATTGGTCGACAACCTCTATGAGTCATGTTGAAAACCTACAACCAGCCGCTGCAAGTCATGCTGGGGGCACATGTCTAGTCACTGCTAGTCACACTACACATACATCACCAACCTCTGCTAATCATGTTTGGGATCCATCTCCAAACTATGAAAGTCATGTTGGATATTTTCTCCTAGCCTCTGCAAGTCATGCTGGGAGCATGTCACCAGCCACTGCAAGTCATGATGGGGGCATTCATATGATTGAGAAGCCTAGACGTCTCAAACATAAGCCTAGATTNCATGCATATTGGTTGTTTGACTTTTTGGTATGCTCTTTGATTATTAGTTGACCATAGGATTTTGTGTTGAGTCTTTTTTATCATGGATAGTGGAGTTCCTTTTGCTCCCTCATTTACTGCCACCCCCCCCCCGTGACGTTCATGGGGGAAAATCCATCCATTTTTTATAATGGTATGCATAATTATGGTACTCAGTCAATGCCTTGGGTCTCTAATCATTTTTCTCATGGTATGTATGATATGTCTTCACACTTTCCATCCTCTGTCTCACCTCCTTATGTGAATACAAGTTTTGGGTCTAGGGGTATGATGCCTCCTTCTTATCCCTCTTCGTTTGGTGGGAGTCATATCCTTTAAACACCTCCTATGGTAGGAGGTTGGAATATTCCTTCCTATGAATCCACTATGTGAGAAGTAAGTGTCGAATTAAGCAATTATTCTACTTGTTACACTCCATCCACTTATCCTTCTTCCGCTATGTCGGTTCCTACGAACACTTTTCCCATGGCAGACCTCCATCTTCCCTCTGGTGTTTCATACGGGGGGAGTTAGTTTTATAGTATGGGCAACCCCCCTCACGAAGTTCCTTCGTCTGGGGGAAACATATATCCTCACATGAGTAACCCTTGTCATGTCACTTTCTCTTCGCAAGTGGCTTTGATGCCCTTACAACCCTTTATGAATCAATATGGAGGAGGATACTATCCTGTTGGACAGGGACAGGGTGTAAAACAAGATCCTTCCTGGCCTACAATTTCTCAGAACCAATATTTCCTCGGACCTTGGTCTCAAATTCTGCAATTCACTACCACCACAAGTCCAGTCACTGTGTGTCACACTGGCATTGCATCACCAACCTCTGCTAGTCATGTTGGATATTGGTCGACAACCTCTGCGAGTCATGTTGAAGACCTGCAACCAGCCGTTGCAACTCATGTTGGGGGAACAAGTCCAATGACTACGTGTCACACTGGCATTACATCACCAACCTCTGCTAGTCATGTTGGAGATTGGTCGACAACCTCTATGAGTCATGTTGAAAACCTACAACCAACCGCTGCAAGTCATGTTGGGGGCACATGTCTAGTCACTACTAGTCACACTGCACATACATCACCAACCTATGCTAATCATGTTTGGGATCCATCTCCAAACTATGCAAGTCATGTTGGAGATTTTCTCCTAGCCTCTGCAAGTCATGCTGGGAGCATGTCACCAGCCACTGCAAGTCATGATGGGGGCATTCATATGATTGAGAAGCCTAGACGTCTCAAACATAAGCCTAGATTCCTTTGTAGGACTTATGAAGGAAGTCATCTTACTCATTTTTGTCCTGTTACTATTGGGATACCAGAAACATGGGGCTCACCTAAGGGCCCTTCGGGTTTTGAGGCATCTATGGTTTCACAACACTCTATTTCTTCTTTGGTTGATACAACAGTCATGTCGATGCAATATTTGGCTGACACCCATTTCACTTTAGGGGTTGATGCATCCTTTGACCTTGTTGTCTCACATATCATTCAACCTGTGGTTGTGTCGATGCAATATTCGACCGACACCTCTCCTATGTTTCAAGGTGATGCGTCTCTTGACCTTGTTGTCTCGCATATTTTTCAACCAACGGTCGTGTCGATGCAATCTTCAACCGACAACACTCATGTTTTTTGGGTGATGCACCTCTTGACCTTGTTGTCTCGCATCCTATTCAACCAATGGTTGAGGAAGTGGTTGTATCGATGCAATATTCGATCGACCCCACTCTTCTCTCGAAGAGTAACAAATCTAAGGAAGCAGTCGCACCAATGCAATTTTTGGTCGATCTTGTTCTTTTGGTTCTGGTTCTCTACCTTCTATGCCATGTCCTTAGCATTTCTATTACTTCACCTTCTGAACAAGAGAGTTTTTTACTCTTCCCGAGTTCTCTCCCTCCAAGTCTTGATGAGGTTCCCTTTGATTGGGATGGTCTTGTGGGGTATCTAATGTGTATGTCTTTCCAGGAAGAGACATTATCTGATATAACATGAAGACGATAACCTCTGTTATCACTTTGTCCTCCTCAACTTGGAAAGATTTGTATTTTCCCAAATATTTTTCAGCTATCTATAAGACGCTAACTTTCCGCAGAAGACCAGGACGGGATCCTTGGCCTCCTCCCTTTCATGTTGATTAGAACAACATAAACGAGTCTTAGTTAAGTTCTTTTTCAACTTGTAATAAAACCGAAAAGATTGTCGAGTGATTTGTCCCTTTCACACTCATTAAATTGGATTTGAAAGGTCGTGAGTCTTAGTTAAGCTATTTTCCAACTCATTGCCCAAAATAGAAAAGATCACCGAGTGAACTTGTCTTTTTCACACTCGTAAATTGGATTTGAAAATACGTCTATTTGGCACAAGTTTATCCCTTTTTTCACACCAAGTAAACTAAAAGATATAAAAAAGGACATTTTTTGGCATTAAGTTGTGATTGCATCTCATTCCCTTGCTTGCAGTATTGAGTCTTTAGCCGGTTCTCGCTTTGTAGGATAAACCGTTGCCTAAGCAATTTTTTCATCCTCAACCAAGCAGAGCCTTGTTTATATCCTTCACAATTTGACACCCTATACCCTAGAGGGAACATCACCTCGAGTGTCCATCTCCCACATGCATTTCCTTGCATTAAACATAGGTACGTTCCACTGCTGGAACTAGTTTTTCTTACTTGCGACACTCGTTTCCTCCTATGTATCATAGCATTCATTTTTTATGAAAAAACAAAAAAAGACATGCGAGAAGAGAGTACTATATTATAATTGGAAACAATCATGTTGCCTTTTAACAGAGCACAAAATTATTGAGCCCTTGTGTCATCATAATTTTGGGTTTAACATGGCCTTAGGAAGTTGATCTCTTTATAGAGTTTTCTCTACCGACTGGTTACTCTTCTAGTCACTATAGAGAACATTATTGACGCCTTTTGCATCTAATAGTCACATCATTGAGTCTATGTTGTCGGAGTCCACCATGTGTCTCGTGCTCTTATTCAAAGGAAGTCTATCAACCTATGTCAGCCACTCCTCAGAAATATTGACTTTGCATGTCGGTCGTACCCTCAGTTTGTCTCAGAATCACATGATATTATGGTCTTATCATGCACCCTGGCCCTACTTGCATCATTGGTAGGTCACCTTGAACCCAACAGTCGACATTTCATCATTGGTCGCTGACTGGGTGGTTTCCTTTGTGTTTGATGGAAAGACATTTATTCACACTTTGGGATTCATGCAGTTTCTTGGATGCCATTAGCCTTATTAGTGGTTTCCTCGCCTTTGTCAACAATTTTCATCATTGGCTTCTATTCAGAGGGTCTTTTTTGTATATCCCTTGCATTTGGTACACGCAAAAGACGCACAGGGTCGTTGGTTTGTGAACATGTTCTTCATCCGATCTCCACCAAATCATGAAGCTCCTTCTTTGTTCCTCGTGTTGACTGATGAGAGATGCCTTAATGCTCTCCTTTCAACGGGTCTCTTTCCATCAACTTTAGCTCATTTATTCTAGATATGGGACCTAGAGTTTTATGAGTACCTTGAGGCTTGCAGTCATTAGTGGCAGGCTCTCTC
>JZKD02S0922735.1:0-13908 GCA_000966675.3 Picea glauca | reverse complement strand
GAAAAACTATCCAAGTATATGTGGTAAAAAATTCAGCTTGTGGGTAAACTATCCAAGTATATGAAGAGAAAGAGAGTCATCAGAGGCTTATAAAAAAAAATAAAAAATCAAAGGTACGTAGACAGGGGGAGCATCCCTAAGGAGAGTTTAGTCAGGGTGAGCAGTCCCAAAGGGAGATACCCTTTTCCATTTATGTCAAAGGGGGAGAGATAGAAACATTGATGAATAGTATAAGCATGAATGTTATCATGACTAAGTGTTGTCATCAATGTTGGTGTTGCCATCAATGTCAAAGGGGAAGATTGTCAGACAATTGGATTAGGTTGATGGATAGTTGGTATGGATTGTTGGTTTTCATTGATGTCAACCATTGGAGAGTGATATTGTATATTGATGTCAACCCTTAGTGATTGATTTCAACCCTTGGAGAAAGTCTGGTAGCGAATTCTGGTAGCACAAAGGTTTGGGTAATGGACCCAAGGTTGTTTCATGCATAATGGTATGAGTTTTAATATATTTTAAGGTAATACTATTCTATATGGATAGTAAATGTCATTCCATTTCCGGTGGTATGTGGAATGTCACATAACTCCTCACAGTTAGAGAGTTATGGCCATAAGAAGTTAGAGAACCTAGGTTTGGGTAATGGACCTGAGTTTGTTTAATGGATGTTGGCACAGGGGAAGACCCAGGGTTCAATGCTACAACAATGTACAAAAAAAACCCTAAATACTGGCCCTTTCAGAAACACCTGCGAAGCAGATGAATTCTCACCCGAGGTAGAGGCATGGGTGGTTGTAGGACTCTGATGTATGCAACCTTAGTTGGGACACATATCTATGATTGTAACACTTTAAAAAAGCACTTAGAAGTTACAGTTAATCAATATTCACCTTTAGCTTACAGCGCAGATAAACCCTAATAACAGAACAACACAATATTCACACATATCCAATATAATCAAGAACTAAGTACATCAACATAGGTCAGATCTAGCATTCATTCACATTATTGAATACTAATATATCATATCAGATTCATCTAACACACATCAACGCACTGAGAATTTAATCACATAAACAAGAGAACAACCAAAATGCACAAAGCAACCACAACACATGATATATGTGGTTCACCTCCACCCCGTGGCTACATCCACCAATTCTTCTTCTCTTTATTGTCTTTTGTCAATATTCTACATGCATAGAGCCTTGATATATTACTCTGTAGAGAACATGAGATCTATGCACTTCACTAGATCCTCCTTCCCTAAGTTACAACACAAAGCCTTCCACAATCTCTTATGATCACTTGCACTTAGCTCTGCAAGTTTTACACAGTATGCACAAAGAAATTACAATTACCACTTGCACTTAGCATCTAGGATCACATAGATTCCCCCTTATTACATCACCTAGACATCTATTTATACATTACAAAATCGGGCCTAAACATGGGTAAACCCATGGGTCGACATCCCCATACCCGTTACATAAGCCCAAAACCCAAAAATCCCTAAAAAGGGGTTGAGATCCCGTGATCTCTGCTTCGACTTCCGCTCCGCCTTCAACATCTTGTCAAAGTCCTAAAAGTAGGTCAAACATGACTAAGGATCCTCAAAACTTGGTCAAGGGCCAACAAGCCCCCAACACTCACCTGTGACTCATCCCGAGTCACTCTGGTTTAGGTATCTCTGCTTCAAAAGCCTCAAGATTGGCTCGAGCTTCTTCGACCTGTTGTTGTGCCATGGCCTCCTTCTTGGTGAACTCTTGGATTACTGCTTCGTTGACAGGTCCCTCTCAGCGTTGTTTAGCTACAGTGAAGACTTTCTCCAGTTCTGCTCCTCGACCTTCAATCTCTGTGAATAGTTGGCAAGCCTCATCCTGTATTGGTTGGAGCCTCTAAGTCACTTCCATTACTTTGATCTGAATGGTGTGGACCTGCTGTTGAGAAGTGTGTTGTTATTGGGATCTCTTCATTCTCTCAACAACTGACAGGGGCCTCAACTGCGCTTCTACTATTTCTGCTTGCTGCTTTGCTTCCTGGAGCTATGACTCCAGTGCCTTCAATTCAGGATCCTCAGTGAGTTGCTCATAATTCTGGGCACTATGATCACTTATTTTTTTACATTCCATGGAGAGGGCCTTGATTCTTTCAACTGCGCTTCAAGCAGTTGCTTCTCTTTGATATCGTACATCTGGCATAGTGCTGGGAACTATTTGTAGCTCTAAGTCTGCTATTCTTTACTGTAGCTGCTGGATAGCTTCCAAGAGATGCGCTACTTGATGCTCCACTTGGTCTTCTGCCTTTGTCTCTAAGCCCATCACAGAGAGAAGTGCTCTGTCGACTGCTTCTTTGACTCCAAGATGTTCTATGAGAAACTCTTATTTTTCTTTCTTGACTTGCACCCTCTCTTCTTCAAACTTGGCTTGAAGGTCCTCCTTCTCCTTTTGTGCAAACCGACATTGCTCTACCATTTCTTCTTGGTCTTGTTTCAGGGCCATTGTGGCCTGGTATTTCTCAGCTTGTGCTCGACGAAGGTGATATTCAGTAGCATCAGCTAGTCTGCAGAATTGGGCAGGCTCATCTCCCAACTCTGGTTCTTCTGATGGCGTGGGTGCAATGGATACCGCGTAGAGGGAATGAAGGGCATGTTGTACCCCTCTGAGTTCAACCTTGATTCTATCGTACATATTATCCTACTTGGCTTCATGTTTCTACAAGATGTCCTGCGAGGCATCTGCTACAACTGCAATGATGAAGTTGAAGTCATCTACAGTGAGCACAATATACATCTTAGTCAAGGTGGCTCTGGATTTCTTTTGGGAAGTGGTTTTCGTGGGGGAAACCTTCCTTTTCTTCAAGGAATCAACCTCATCAATAGGATCCTTAAGCGGTGTTACTTCACCTTACTTCTACTGATCTTATCTGTCATTTGTCTCTTCTACTTTTCCATCACCCCCTCGACCAGGTGATACTGAAGCAGTTTCTTCCGATGCACTGCGCAAGTCTTGGACTTCTTCGATATTCTTTCTTTTGTTGGTTCTAGGTGTGTCATTTTATTTGTAAGCGACCTCCAAGATGTCAAGTTCAGGATCAGACATCTCTGCAGGATTAGTGGGGATGAGGATCTCTGTAGTTTAGTCCTTGGTTATCTCTTCAAGTTCCTCCTCTATGAGCTTATAGTATGACTAAATCTCCTCTTTATGCTCGTCTTCTCGCACAATGATATAGATGAAGTGCCGATCTACGTGGAAATTCATGAGAGGTCTGAACTAGTAAAGGGTGTTTGGCGTCATGCGAGGGAAAGATTCAATGGCCTTCTTCAGTTGGAGATAGTATGTGTGGAAGATTGTGTTCGACTGCCACTATTTTCCCATATCGCTCGAGTACCAGAGCATGGTAAACTTCGCAGCAAGCGACTCGAATGGCTCAATGTCTGGGAAGGTCACACCTTTTGGCATCTCCCAAGAGGTAAATGAGATGACGATCATGAGCCAGCTAAAGTGGAACTCATAGCCTTGATCCTGATCTTTGTGGCAGTATAATTCCAACTGGTTGACCAAGTACTTCACCCAGTTCATCTGGAGTCCTTCTACACATTTCTCGGCAAGATCAACAATGAATCCTATGATCTTTGTAGGTCTTTTCTTTCTTACGAGATTTCTTGCATTCAACTGGTAGGATAGGTGCACTACACCATTCTGGATGGAAGGTACCTTGCAGCCTCGTGTCCCCTTTTCTACATCGCCATATGTGTCTTTGATTCTCTGTGATAATGCGTGATTTATAGCCTTCCTTGGGTAGAAGTCCTACAGGTCGGGTCCCTGCATGCTCAATCCAGTGATCCTATGGATCAACGTAGAATCGACTATGATGCGTCGGTATAGCCATAAGTAGCCTCCATGGTAATAGGAGAGTAGAATATTAACACACACGTTAACCTCCTGGTGCCTTCCAAAGTGCAGAATCTTCATTACATTCAAGAGGGTGGACTGCGCGAGGTTCATAGTCCATGACTGGGGGATTATTTTCAAGTTCTTCCCCTTCGTCCTGGTCAAGTATTTGTAAGGAGTGAACATACTATGGTTCTTCTAGTCTCCTAGGTTGAATTCGTTGAACTTCAACGTCGCGATATTATCCTGCTGCGTTCTAACTGCACATATCCCCTTCGAGAGGTACATAGTAACCATGGTGTAATCAAAGTCCCTTGGGACACTGTCATGACTCACCACATCAGCCAGAGGTGGGATGTAGTTTGGTAATATGGTCGGTATTAACTTCACATTTGCTAGGTCATCTTTGTGCTTGGTTCTCTTCTCTGTTGTTGGTTGGGATGGTCTGGATCCACAAGCAGTCGATGGAGAGGCTTGCACTCCTCTCATCGATGATGCTTGAATACCTGTGGAGATTACTTTCTCGACCATGAGATCGATGATAAATTATTTGATGGATTTCTCTGCGGTGCTAAGATTGTCCGACATGCACGCTTAGATCAAATAACTCAGGTGGATGAATGAGTGCGCAATGCAATGGAACATGTGTCGATCTCAATAAACACAATGTGATAGCAACGAGTTAGCTTGGATACAATTCGCAAAAGTGTTCTCGGTGCAATAGTCGATGAACTAAGTACACATGATGTAACAGATCTCTCCAATGGATGAGAGGTCTTCATAAATGCGGTTCTATCCATTGTGGCGCAGTCCCAACGGTATGATGGTGAGTCTTCAGGCCATTATTGTTGTTCTAACTATTTGGGTCGCCGGGTTAATTGTTATAATTCTTTGAACGACTATATCGCTTTGCCATGGAGAAGTGCCATGTTGCGTTGTTCTGATATCCCGACGAAGTTCCAGTCTTGAAAACCTTCCCTCTGCGAAGTCCCCTCTGGGAACTTCTGTAACTTTTCTATCTTTTCTCTCTTCTTACTGAGTGTTCTAGCCTTCTTCCCAGTGATCTTCGTCTCAATATTCCTCTTTCCATTCTGATTCTTATCTCCTTTTGGCATAGTAACTTCACACTGTTGATATTATTTCATAGGGTCGGAGAGTAATACGTCTTCTCTCTCTGGGGTAGGTACTTCAGTCTTCTATGAGTCTTCTTGTGTTCTTTTAACTTCGACATCCAAGTTTCTGGTTCTAAGTAGCTTCGATCTGTTCTCCTGTTCTTCAATCAAGTGTGTTATCCTCTTAGTCATGAAATCTTTTAATTCTTTCTTCTTCTTCTCTAAGACCTCCTCTTCTTTTCTGCCGGCCTGATCCTTTTCAATCCAACATTTTCCTAGTAATATAGCAAATGGGGTGTTGTTCTCAAAAAATTTAACAATCTAAAAATTTTCCTCTGTCAAAGTTCCATGAGAGCTCATAGATATCTGAGTGAGTCTTCCACATAGGGTTATAAACTTTCCTCTAAATAATCCTATTCCTTCCAATGAAGGAATCATATCAAGCTTTCTGTCATGATATTCACTTATATTTCTTCATCCAGAACATAGTCAATGTCAAAGTCTCCTATTCTTGCTTCTATGCATTCTTTTTCTCTGAAGATCTCTGATAAGTTGATGTTTATGTGATCATTTAGGTTTTCTTTCATTTGTAGCAATACATTCTCTGATTCTTTCTAGGATTCTTCCATGGTCTCAGTTTCTTGACCTTCCTAAGGGTTTTCTTGTCTCATATTCATTCTGTCAATCTTAGCAATCATTCTAGGGAAATCTAAAACTTCATGATCCATAGCTTTACAACAAAGACAACTAGGTCATCTACTAGGGAATTCCTTAGCAATATGTCCTAGTCTTCTGCAACTGTAACAAAGGGTTAGTCTCCTTTTTCTTTGAAAGGATCCCCAGCCTTTCCTGTACTGTGCACTAGGATAGTAGCTAACCTACAATTTTTTTTCTCTAGGATCCTGCATCCATTTGTTAGTCCAAACATTCTTTCTATGCATAGTAATAACATATATTTCACTATTTTTGTCAGATCTACTCATATCAAACCTTCTTTCATCTAGGTGTGCCCTACTTTTCAAGCTAGGAATTTTTTTATCAAACATACCTAGATCCATACTTTTGAAACAAAAATTTCCTTTATCTTACTTTTTGAATCAAAACTTTTCACTGTTCTTACCTTTATCAGAGCATAAAGCTTTCAGGTCTTATCTCTTTTCTTCAGATCTGACTCTTCTTCTTGGCACAGAGCTTCACAGGTCAAGTAGAATATTGCACACTAGGGCAACAGATCTACGCATAGAGCTTTCTCTTTTAGCAACACCAGGGTTCAGCTCCAAGAGTGCACCAACAAGCCCTAACTACTGGCCCTTTTAGCAACACCTACAAGGCAGATGCAGTCTCACCCGAAGTAGCTATGGGGGGGTTGCAGGACACATATGTCTACAACCAAAGGGAATACAAAGTGGATCCAATACAATAATAATACAACATCTAGATATCAATTGCTAGCTTAGATCTACTTCACACAACTATCTGTCAGATCAAACACAATAATGCAATAACAATATATCTATAAACAAGAGAACACAACATCAATCACACACAATGGAAATATGTACATGCTTCACCCTCTCCCTAGGGCTATGTCTACATAACTGTGCTTTATAATATATTAAGATGGAAGCATACAATTCTTATCTACGCTCTTAGCTAGAATATCTTCTCTCTTTCTCTCTTCNGTGATATTGTATATTGATGTCAACCCTTAGTGATTGATTTCAACCCTTGGAGAAAGTCTGGTAGCGAATTCTGGTAGCACAAAGGTTTGGGTAATGGACCCAAGGTTGTTTCATGCATAATGGTATGAGTTTTAATATATTTTAAGGTAATACTATTCTATATGGATAGTAAATGTCATTCCATTTCCGGTGGTATGTGGAATGTCACATAACTCCTCACAGTTAGAGAGTTATGGCCATAAGAAGTTAGAGAACCTAGGTTTGGGTAATGGACCTGAGTTTGTTTAATGGATGTTGGCACAGGGGAAGACCCAGGGTTCAATGCTACAACAATGTACAAAAAAAACCCTAAATACTGGCCCTTTCAGAAACACCTGCGAAGCAGATGAATTCTCACCCGAGGTAGAGGCATGGGTGGTTGTAGGACTCTGATGTATGCAACCTTAGTTGGGACACATATCTATGATTGTAACACTTTAAAAAAGCACTTAGAAGTTACAGTTAATCAATATTCACCTTTAGCTTACAGCGCAGATAAACCCTAATAACAGAACAACACAATATTCACACATATCCAATATAATCAAGAACTAAGTACATCAACATAGGTCAGATCTAGCATTCATTCACATTATTGAATACTAATATATCATATCAGATTCATCTAACACACATCAACGCACTGAGAATTTAATCACATAAACAAGAGAACAACCAAAATGCACAAAGCAACCACAACACATGATATATGTGGTTCACCTCCACCCCGTGGCTACATCCACCAATTCTTCTTCTCTTTATTGTCTTTTGTCAATATTCTACATGCATAGAGCCTTGATATATTACTCTGTAGAGAACATGAGATCTATGCACTTCACTAGATCCTCCTTCCCTAAGTTACAACACAAAGCCTTCCACAATCTCTTATGATCACTTGCACTTAGCTCTGCAAGTTTTACACAGTATGCACAAAGAAATTACAATTACCACTTGCACTTAGCATCTAGGATCACATAGATTCCCCCTTATTACATCACCTAGACATCTATTTATACATTACAAAATCGGGCCTAAACATGGGTAAACCCATGGGTCGACATCCCCATACCCGTTACATAAGCCCAAAACCCAAAAATCCCTAAAAAGGGGTTGAGATCCCGTGATCTCTGCTTCGACTTCCGCTCCGCCTTCAACATCTTGTCAAAGTCCTAAAAGTAGGTCAAACATGACTAAGGATCCTCAAAACTTGGTCAAGGGCCAACAAGCCCCCAACACTCACCTGTGACTCATCCCGAGTCACTCTGGTTTAGGTATCTCTGCTTCAAAAGCCTCAAGATTGGCTCGAGCTTCTTCGACCTGTTGTTGTGCCATGGCCTCCTTCTTGGTGAACTCTTGGATTACTTCTTCGTTGACAGGTCCCTCTCAGCGTTGTTTAGCTACAGTGAAGACTTTCTCCAGTTCTGCTCCTCGACCTTCAATATCTGTGAATAGTTGGCAAGCCTCATCCTATATTGGTTGGAGCCTCTAAGTCACTTCCATTACTTTGATCTGAATGGTGTGGACCTGCTGTTGAAAAGTTTGTTGTTATTGGGATCTCTTCATTCTCTCAACAACTGACAGGGGCCTCAACTGCGCTTGTACTATTTCTGCTTGCTGCTTTGCTTCCTGGAGCTGTGACTCCAGTTCCTTTCAATTCAGGATCCTCAGTGAGTTGCTCATAATTCTGGGCACTATGATCACTTAGTTTTTTACATTCCATGGAGAGGGCCTTGATTCTTTCAACTGCGCTTCAAGCAGTTGCTTCTCTTTGATATCGTACATCTGGCATAGTGCTGGGCACTATTTGTAGCTCTAAGTCTGCTATTCTTTACTGTAGCTACTGGATAGCTTCCAAGAGATGCGCTACTTGATGCTCCACTTGGTCTTCTGCCTTTGTCTCTAAGCCCATCACAGAGAGAAGTGCTCTGTCGACTGCTTCTTTGACTCCAAGATGTTCTATGAGAAACTCTTATTTTTCTTTCTTGACTTGCACCCTCTCTTCTTCAAACTTGGCTTGAAGGTCCTCCTTCTCCTTTTGTGCAAACCGACATTGCTCTACCATTTCTTCTTGGTCTTGTTTCAGGGCCATTGTGGCCTGGTATTTCTCAGCTTGTGCTCGACGAAGGTGATATTCAGTAGCATCAGCTAGTCTGCAGAATTGGGCAGGCTCATCTCCCAACTCTGGTTCTTCTGATGGCGTGGGTGCAATGGATACCGCGTAGAGGGAATGAAGGGCATGTTGTACCCCTCTGAGTTCAACCTTGATTCTATCGTACATATTATCCTACTTGGCTTCATGTTTCTACAAGATGTCCTGCGAGGCATCTGCTACAACTGCAATGATGAAGTTGAAGTCATCTACAGTGAGCACAATATACATCTTAGTCAAGGTGGCTCTGGATTTCTTTTGGGAAGTGGTTTTCGTGGGGGAAACCTTCCTTTTCTTCAAGGAATCAACCTCATCAATAGGATCCTTAAGCGGTGTTACTTCACCTTACTTCTACTGATCTTATCTGTCATTTGTCTCTTCTACTTTTCCATCACCCCCTCGACCAGGTGATACTGAAGCAGTTTCTTCCGATGCACTGCGCAAGTCTTGGACTTCTTCGATATTCTTTCTTTTGTTGGTTCTAGGTGTGTCATTTTATTTGTAAGCGACCTCCAAGATGTCAAGTTCAGGATCAGACATCTCTGCAGGATTAGTGGGGATGAGGATCTCTGTAGTTTAGTCCTTGGTTATCTCTTCAAGTTCCTCCTCTATGAGCTTATAGTATGACTAAATCTCCTCTTTATGCTCGTCTTCTCGCACAATGATATAGATGAAGTGCCGATCTACGTGGAAATTCATGAGAGGTCTGAACTAGTAAAGGGTGTTTGGCGTCATGCGAGGGAAAGATTCAATGGCCTTCTTCAGTTGGAGATAGTATGTGTGGAAGATTGTGTTCGACTGCCACTATTTTCCCATATCGCTCGAGTACCAGAGCATGGTAAACTTCGCAGCAAGCGACTCGAATGGCTCAATGTCTGGGAAGGTCACACCTTTTGGCATCTCCCAAGAGGTAAATGAGATGACGATCATGAGCCAGCTAAAGTGGAACTCATAGCCTTGATCCTGATCTTTGTGGCAGTATAATTCCAACTGGTTGACCAAGTACTTCACCCAGTTCATCTGGAGTCCTTCTACACATTTCTCGGCAAGATCAACAATGAATCCTATGATCTTTGTAGGTCTTTTCTTTCTTACGAGATTTCTTGCATTCAACTGGTAGGATAGGTGCACTACACCATTCTGGATGGAAGGTACCTTGCAGCCTCGTGTCCCCTTTTCTACATCGCCATATGTGTCTTTGATTCTCTGTGATAATGCGTGATTTATAGCCTTCCTTGGGTAGAAGTCCTACAGGTCGGGTCCCTGCATGCTCAATCCAGTGATCCTATGGATCAACGTAGAATCGACTATGATGCGTCGGTATAGCCATAAGTAGCCTCCATGGTAATAGGAGAGTAGAATATTAACACACACGTTAACCTCCTGGTGCCTTCCAAAGTGCAGAATCTTCATTACATTCAAGAGGGTGGACTGCGCGAGGTTCATAGTCCATGACTGGGGGATTATTTTCAAGTTCTTCCCCTTCGTCCTGGTCAAGTATTTGTAAGGAGTGAACATACTATGGTTCTTCTAGTCTCCTAGGTTGAATTCGTTGAACTTCAACGTCGCGATATTATCCTGCTGCGTTCTAACTGCACATATCCCCTTCGAGAGGTACATAGTAACCATGGTGTAATCAAAGTCCCTTGGGACACTGTCATGACTCACCACATCAGCCAGAGGTGGGATGTAGTTTGGTAATATGGTCGGTATTAACTTCACATTTGCTAGGTCATCTTTGTGCTTGGTTCTCTTCTCTGTTGTTGGTTGGGATGGTCTGGATCCACAAGCAGTCGATGGAGAGGCTTGCACTCCTCTCATCGATGATGCTTGAATACCTGTGGAGATTACTTTCTCGACCATGAGATCGATGATAAATTATTTGATGGATTTCTCTGCGGTGCTAAGATTGTCCGACATGCACGCTTAGATCAAATAACTCAGGTGGATGAATGAGTGCGCAATGCAATGGAACATGTGTCGATCTCAATAAACACAATGTGATAGCAACGAGTTAGCTTGGATACAATTCGCAAAAGTGTTCTCGGTGCAATAGTCGATGAACTAAGTACACATGATGTAACAGATCTCTCCAATGGATGAGAGGTCTTCATAAATGCGGTTCTATCCATTGTGGCGCAGTCCCAACGGTATGATGGTGAGTCTTCAGGCCATTATTGTTGTTCTAACTATTTGGGTCGCCGGGTTAATTGTTATAATTCTTTGAACGACTATATCGCTTTGCCATGGAGAAGTGCCATGTTGCGTTGTTCTGATATCCCGACGAAGTTCCAGTCTTGAAAACCTTCCCTCTGCGAAGTCCCCTCTGGGAACTTCTGTAACTTTTCTATCTTTTCTCTCTTCTTACTGAGTGTTCTAGCCTTCTTCCCAGTGATCTTCGTCTCAATATTCCTCTTTCCATTCTGATTCTTATCTCCTTTTGGCATAGTAACTTCACACTGTTGATATTATTTCATAGGGTCGGAGAGTAATACGTCTTCTCTCTCTGGGGTAGGTACTTCAGTCTTCTATGAGTCTTCTTGTGTTCTTTTAACTTCGACATCCAAGTTTCTGGTTCTAAGTAGCTTCGATCTGTTCTCCTGTTCTTCAATCAAGTGTGTTATCCTCTTAGTCATGAAATCTTTTAATTCTTTCTTCTTCTTCTCTAAGACCTCCTCTTCTTTTCTGCCGGCCTGATCCTTTTCAATCCAACATTTTCCTAGTAATATAGCAAATGGGGTGTTGTTCTCAAAAAATTTAACAATCTAAAAATTTTCCTCTGTCAAAGTTCCATGAGAGCTCATAGATATCTGAGTGAGTCTTCCACATAGGGTTATAAACTTTCCTCTAAATAATCCTATTCCTTCCAATGAAGGAATCATATCAAGCTTTCTGTCATGATATTCACTTATATTTCTTCATCCAGAACATAGTCAATGTCAAAGTCTCCTATTCTTGCTTCTATGCATTCTTTTTCTCTGAAGATCTCTGATAAGTTGATGTTTATGTGATCATTTAGGTTTTCTTTCATTTGTAGCAATACATTCTCTGATTCTTTCTAGGATTCTTCCATGGTCTCAGTTTCTTGACCTTCCTAAGGGTTTTCTTGTCTCATATTCATTCTGTCAATCTTAGCAATCATTCTAGGGAAATCTAAAACTTCATGATCCATAGCTTTACAACAAAGACAACTAGGTCATCTACTAGGGAATTCCTTAGCAATATGTCCTAGTCTTCTGCAACTGTAACAAAGGGTTAGTCTCCTTTTTCTTTGAAAGGATCCCCAGCCTTTCCTGTACTGTGCACTAGGATAGTAGCTAACCTACAATTTTTTTTCTCTAGGATCCTGCATCCATTTGTTAGTCCAAACATTCTTTCTATGCATAGTAATAACATATATTTCACTATTTTTGTCAGATCTACTCATATCAAACCTTCTTTCATCTAGGTGTGCCCTACTTTTCAAGCTAGGAATTTTTTTATCAAACATACCTAGATCCATACTTTTGAAACAAAAATTTCCTTTATCTTACTTTTTGAATCAAAACTTTTCACTGTTCTTACCTTTATCAGAGCATAAAGCTTTCAGGTCTTATCTCTTTTCTTCAGATCTGACTCTTCTTCTTGGCACAGAGCTTCACAGGTCAAGTAGAATATTGCACACTAGGGCAACAGATCTACGCATAGAGCTTTCTCTTTTAGCAACACCAGGGTTCAGCTCCAAGAGTGCACCAACAAGCCCTAACTACTGGCCCTTTTAGCAACACCTACAAGGCAGATGCAGTCTCACCCGAAGTAGCTATGGGGGGGTTGCAGGACACATATGTCTACAACCAAAGGGAATACAAAGTGGATCCAATACAATAATAATACAACATCTAGATATCAATTGCTAGCTTAGATCTACTTCACACAACTATCTGTCAGATCAAACACAATAATGCAATAACAATATATCTATAAACAAGAGAACACAACATCAATCACACACAATGGAAATATGTACATGCTTCACCCTCTCCCTAGGGCTATGTCTACATAACTGTGCTTTATAATATATTAAGATGGAAGCATACAATTCTTATCTACGCTCTTAGCTAGAATATCTTCTCTCTTTCTCTCTTCTCTCCATCTTCCCTCCCTGCGCACCCAGCTACAGGGTTGATATTTCACCCAGCTAAAGATATTGCAACACAAACTTCCCTCACTGCTCAATACTTTGCTCTCTCACTACAATAATCTCTCATAGCAATGACAAAACATGGAATGAACCCTCTTCCCTCATCTAGGTTCTTATTTATACATTACAATAGCTCATTGAAAGCCTTAGGTCAAAACCTAAGTGTCAAAACCCTAGATACCAAAATTCTAGGTGTCTAAAACCCTAGGTCAACTTGACCTGTGTTTTCATGGCTTCACCAGCCTGTCTTTCCTTCCTTCTCACGTGGTGCTACAAAGCATCCAACAGTGGATTTTTCCGCTTGCTAAGTTGTCCACGATCCGTCTTCCTTGTTGATATGTCATCCTAGATCTCCTCATCCAATGACTTGCTTTCTCTTACTTCGCTCCATATTTTTTTATTTTCTTCTCACTTCAACCCAGTATTAGTCACTGTGTCTTCCACGCAGTTCACATTCCGTCTTTTTTTCCTTACTCTTCGCTTACTTCCATACCCAAGGGCCAAAAATGGATAGTGGTATGAATTTTGATATATTTACAGGTAATAATATTATATATGGATATTAAATGTCATTCCATTTCTAGTGGTATGTGGAAATTCACATAACTCCTCTCGGTTTGAGAGTTATGGCCTTACGAAGTTGGAGGACCCTCATATGTCATCTAGAAGCCCTAAAAGGTCAAAGTAGTCAAAGTGGTTTAAGAGATTTTAGAAGGTAAATAATAAATTAAAGTAATGAGTGTACTATAATTAAAAGTGAATACAAAATAAATTATTTAAATAATAAATTTAATGGAGAAATTAGAAGTGGGTTAACCCTAAAATAAGGAAAGTGGGCAAAGTGACCTAG
>JZKD02S0922713.1:0-13908 GCA_000966675.3 Picea glauca | reverse complement strand
TATCTTGATACCCTGAGCATGGATGAGCTACATGGAATATTTACAACTTATGAAATGAGAATAGAACAAGAGAACCCATCCAAGAAGGAAGCAACTTTCAAAACATCCAAAAAGACGAAGAAGAAGAAAATGAACAATTCAAAGACAAATTTCAGATACAACAATGTTTCAAACGAAGATGAAGAAATATACAACTTTGTAATAAAGTTGAAGAGAGTAAACGACGAGTACAAAGGTATAATTCCGTTAAAATGATTTAATTGTGGTGAAATTGGTCATTTTGAAAATAAATTTCCTTATGCTAAGAAGTCAGATAGTGATGAAGAATAAGATCCCAAGAAAGAAAAGAAATATCAAAAGGGAAACAAGAAAGGAGATAAAAGGAAAGTCTTCAAGAAAAATCTCTAGTCAAGAGAAGAGAATTCCTCATCTGATGAATATGGTGAAAGTGCTAGTGACTCACAAAGAGTACACTTTATGGCTATGAAAACTAAGAAAAAAACTCTTGAAAGTGATGAAGAAGAAGGTGAAGTGGAACTTGAGGCAGAATCAATCAATTCTTTAGATAAGATGAAGAAATAAAGGAAGAAAAACAAATCATTCAAAGAAGAAATCATATCCTTGAAAACTCAACTTGAATAAGGAAAAATAACGAAAGAAGTAATGCAGATCCAGATGATGAAGAAATAAAAATAGTGGGAGAAACTTGAAAAGGAAGTTGTGACATTGAGAGTTGAAGTCAACAAGCTCAACAAGAAATTTAAAAGTTCTTAGGTGTTAGAAAACATTCTCAATAGTCAAAATCCATACAATGACAAATATGGACTAGGATACAAGAATGTTCATTTTTAGGAAGGTTCAAGCTCCATGACGAAAGAATAAGAACAAAAGAGTTATGACGAAGTTATTAGAGGAAGAAATCATGGTAAAAAAGAGTTAGAGACGAATGAATACATAAGACCTTTTACATTCAGGAAACAAGGAAGCTTCAATCATTGTGAAGGAAAAAACCAAAGAGAAGTTTGTGATCAACCAAGGAAGGAATTCAGAAGAACTACACCACAAAGAATATCATTCACTCCCAAGTATCAAAATTTCTTTTTGGGTCATTGTTTTACATGTACTAACTTTGGACATAAAGTTGTATATTGCAGAGCATATGGAAGAAATGTTCAAAAAAGAGATGGTTATGTGGCTCTCTCCAATATTTAATGTTACAAATTCCACAATTATGGTCACATAGCTCGAAATTGTAGAAACATAATAGAGCCTCCCATGAAGGAAAACATTGATGTCAGATATGGGAAGGTTTGGATAAGAAATGAAAAACAAGAAGAGCAGGTGAATGAAAAATAGGTCCCAGATATCATACTTTGATTTAGGTGGATATTGGTGGCCACCCACATATTCACACTAGCTCCTTGTGTCTGTTTTTTATTCAACACGTCTTTTTGTACTGCTTTATAATTGTGAGTTCTACACTTGTGGGGCTGTCTGAAGCCTCACACATTCTCTAGGGGGATATGGGTGGCCTCTCACCTAATCCAACTGGATTATTTTGTATGTTTTCATGTCAACACATCTTTATTTACTTCCAGGTCTATTTTGAGGCCCTAAACGTTGTTTTTTACTCACCACTGTCAAACTGTAGATAGAGTCATATTCTGATGGCAGAATGTGTAGTTATTTGAAATACCTTTCCAATGGGCTATCATTTTCCTAAAATGGAGGTCGTATGCAAAATTTACGACCCTAGGAAGTTGAGGTACAAAATTACACCAAGTTACCCATAGGGCCCACATGAATTTTGGCATTTCACCTTCTAGGGTTAGGTTTTTGGATGTATAGGGTTTTGGCATTCATGAGTAATATGAAAAGGGACTTTGGAGCCTCATTATAATCTATTCTTCTCAAAAGGATGCACATAGTAGCCACATCTCTTCTTAGAGATAGCTACAACCATTCGAGCAAGTTTCAGTTGTGCAGTTTTACAGTTTCAACCTATTTCATTATTTAATATAAGATATTGTTCACTAGATATTTGTGTTGTTCTTACTATCTATGTGTTTATTGTATTTAGTATGTTAATCAATTCGTTCCGCTCCTAAATATGGATTAGTGGTATCAGAGCGGTCTGCTCTTCATTTATTTTTCTTCGTGCATGTCCCCAACAAGGTCTGGGTACAAGAAGTTTGGACTCGAACCAATCGAGCCATTACTATATCAGTTGCGACGAGCCCGACAAAAACCCATGGGAGATGCAAAGAAATATGATGGAGCAGGATATCCTATAAAAATGTTGCTCAAGGAATTCCTCGCGCAAAAAAGGAACGAAATGATGGAGAACTTCATGCAGATTCTTCAATGGTTGCCCACGGGAGAAGCATCTTCATCAAGTGGCCATGCAACCCCCTTCAAGGTACAAGTAAATTTTGATGTTCCGTTATTTAAAGGATTGATAGATGTGGATGCTATAGATAAATGGTTGAATCTTCGCGAAGGATATTTTTTGGTCCACAATTTTTCCGATAGGGAAAAGATCATTTTTTCACTCCTCAAGGTCGTTCCCCATGTTAAAGACTGGTGGGATACTTACTCTGAGCAAAGGGACATGGAGGAATCTATAATTTTTTCGGTGGCCCCTACATGGGATTCCTTCTGGGATGCCATTAAAGAACAATACTACCCTGTTAGAAGCTACGAGAATGAGTACACCAGATGGACCACCCTACGTTAAGAAAAGGACCAGACAATACCAGACTTCACCAATAATTTCCATACCCTATGCACCAAATTGGGTATCAAATATTTTGAGCATCATCTGGTGCCCAAATACTGCAGCTATTTGCATAGATACAACATAAATGGAGTTCCTAGACATCGCCTCATTGGGCACGAATTATAGATACACTGTCAATATCGAGAAGAAATTTAAGCATAAACGATGAGAGTTTGGATCTGTAAACCCCTCACTGCCAAAGTAGGGAAAAGGAAACCCCAACCCACACAGAAAGGGACTAAGTCGAGATGGCCTCCCTTAGGAAAATCTATCAAATCCGCAACACAAGAAGGGAAATGAGAAGATGAAGAAGGACACAAGAAAATGGTGTGAGTACCATAAAAGTCCTTGGCACAACACTGACAAATGACGATCTAAACAGTCCCTCGTGGCCGAGATGAAGGCTTCCGAGTCAGAGGCCAATTTTGATTCCAAGTCAAATCCTGAAGGAGGGAAGCATATTATCGATGCTGAAACCAGTGCCACGGTTGCTACCACCAAAGTCCAGCTAAGAAAAATAGAAGAACCAGAGGAAGGGGAGTACCTCTTCCACTCGCAGATGTGGGTCAGGGGGGATCCGATTCAGTTCAATGTCAACAATGATAGTTAGAAGAACCTGATGTCAATAGAGGTCATCAAGTGGTTGAACCTACCAATGACACCATACCCACAACCCTACACCATCGACTGGCTTCGTCAAGGAAGAGAACTCCATGTCAACCAACAGTGCCATCTTCCCTACGACATCAAGCCTTTCAAAGATGAGGTATTGTGTGATATTTATCCCCTTGAAGTTTGTGATGTTATTTTAGGACAACCATATTTGTGGAAGCGTCATGCTGTGTATGAGTCTAGACCCCGCAATATTATTATTACTTTGGGTAGAAAATTGTACAAGATCCCATAGGTGGCATCGCCTACTGCTATTTATTTAATCTCTGTTAAGTAGTGCAGTAAGGTCATTTCATAGACTGATAATTTCATCTTCTTTGTGATTCATGCTCACAGTAAGCATAAGGTTTCTGCCACATCTGTGGCCTCTAAACAATGCCTCTCTTTGCAGCAGAAGCAAGTGGACATGATCATGGAAGAATACAAAGACATATTCGCCTCACCTACAAGGGTACCGACACATTGCCAAGTCAAGCATCCAATTGAGCTGACCCACGCCGCACCTCTACCTAATGGACCAGTATATCAATGCTCACTGTTGGAGAATGACAAAATGAAGCATCATATCCAAGATATTCTTCAAAAGTGGCACATCATACCCAACTCCTCCCCTTGCAAAATCCTGATTGTACTGGTGTAGAAGAAGGATGGGACTTGGAAAATATTCATTGATTACAAAGCCTTAAACAAAATCACAGTCAGGAACTGCTACCACATTCCTAGGATTGATGACCTTCTTGACCAACTCAAGGGGTAAAATTTCTTCAACAATATTGACATGAAGTCTGGCTACCACGAGGTTCCCATCGAACCAACTGATGTAAGGAATAAAACCTTCAAGTCTAAAGAAGGTCTCTACAAATGGATAGTCATGTCCTTTGGCTTAACAAATTCACCAACTACTTTCATGAGGTTGATGGATGATGTATTGATACCCTTCAACAATTCCTTTGTGGTAGTATATTTGGATGACATCCTCATCTTCAAAAAAATGTGGGAGGAGTGCATGCAACATATTCATAAGGTTTTGAGCACTCTGCGGCAACACAAGCTTTATGCCAACTTGGAAAAATGCTCTTTTGGCATGAACATGGTCCAATACCTAGGATACATTGTTGATGATCATGGCGTACATGTTGATCTAGCTAAGATCCAAGTCATCTGTGATTGGCCAACCCTGACCACACTGATCAAGCTTCAGAGCTTCTTGGGACTAGCCAATTTATACCGATGATTCATGTTGGGATTCTCCCATATTTCATGGGCCCTCAGCCAGGTGACCAAGGGTAGTGATTGGGCCAAGTTCATGTGGGAGAAGGAGAATCAACTAGCATTCGATGATCTGAAACATCGTTTGTGCTCAACTCCAGTGCTCTCCTTGCCTGATTTGCAACAACCATTCGAGATTGAGACTGATGCATCTGACTATGCCATGGGCGTAGTTCTCAGTCAACACAGGCATCTGGTGGCATACCATAGTGAGACAATCTCCGATACTGTCCAGAAATACCCCATCGATGATAAGGAAATGTATTCCATTGTACAAGCCTGTCGTCAATGGAAACATTACATTCTAAGGAAAGACATGATCATACAAACTGATCATAAGCCTCTATAGTTCATACAAACACAGGGGGAATTGCAGAACGATCGCCATCAGAAGTGGTCCACCTACCTGCAACAGTTCCATCTCAACATCAAGTATAAGACAAGTATCTCCAATCATGTCGCTGATTTCCTTAGTCGGCCTCCTATGGCTACACTCACCACTGTGCTCCATTCTCATGCACATGAAAAATCAGAGTGGCCCCAACTTTACTAGCAAGATCCAGACTTCACCACCACATATCAACTCTTGGGTACAATTTCCACTATCACTAATTTTCACATTCATGAAAGAATCTTATGCCACCTGGGCCATCTCTATGTTCCTACAAGCAAGCATGCAATGTTGACTTGGGAAGCCCACTACAGTCGGGTGGTAGGAAATTTTGGCGTAGATAAAATTGTGGCCATTCTTCAGAAACATTTTTATTGGAAAAAACTTCAACATGATGTTAGCAGGTATATCATATCTTGCACTATATGCGCCATTTCCAAGATAGCCATCAAGAAGGAAGGCTTATACACCCCTCTTCCTATTCCCAAGAAGCTAGGGGAATCCATCTCCATGGATTACATGTATGGTTTTCTATCCACCAAGCACAAAAAATGACTGCATGTTTGTGGTCATTGATCAATTTTCGAAGATGGCCATCCTCAAAACCTGTAAGAAGAATGTCCAAGATCTTCTTCGATTGAGTTTGGGTCCACTTTGGGATACTACATACCATCATCTCTGACTGAGACAACAAGTTCCTCAACACCTTTTGGTTGATTCTTTGGTCTTTGTTGGACACCAAGATCACAAAATCCACTGATTTCCACCCCCAAACCGATGGCCAAACCGAGGTCGTCAATCGGATGATTGTGCACATCCTGCGTATGTACAATTCTAAGCATCCCCGTACATGGGAAGAGAGTCTACCATATGTCCAACATAATTACAACATGGATCTCCATAGTTCCACCAACCATAGCCCATTTCAGGTGGGTCTGGGATTCCAACCCTTGGAACCCATTGATGTTTCACTTCCTCTTGCCACCACACATACGGACTCTTCCCCTGATCAGTTTGCAATCGACAAAGCCACTAGATTCATTGAGAGGATTCAATGCATCCACCAACAAGTCCAAGAGATTTTTCAAAATCCAATGCTAAGTACAAGTAATGCCATGATCAACATAGGGTACCACACCAGTTTTAGGTTGGCGAAAAATTATTGTTACATCTACAGAAGGAGCATCTCATCGAGCCCCATCGAACTTCACCCATTTCATTATGGGACTTACAATATCACCAAGGATGTGGGTAGCAATGATTTTGAGCTCAACACTCCACCCTTCCTTGGTCTACATCCAATATTCAATGTGGATCTCCTTCGACCATATTTTCCACCATTATTGGACACCTTTGAGATTGTCGAACAATTGACACCCACAGAGCTCAACCCTGACTGCATGGAACATGCATCCATCGATTAGATAGTGGAAACACATTTCAAGGGAAATCTCCAATAGTGGATCCAGATTTATCGGGTTGACAAGGCAGGGAAACTCCTACACCAAGGCAAGTGGCTCACCCGGGTCCAAATCTAGTAGAATTTTCCTCACCTGATGGGGGAACTCAAAGCAATGGAGACCATTTCTTCCTAAGGGGGGAGGATTGATCCAAGTGGATATTGGTGGCCACCCACCTATTCCAACTGGCTCCTCATGTCCATTTTTGATTCAACATGTCTTTCTGTAATGATTTATAATTGTGAGTTCTACACTTCTGGGGATGTCTGAAGCCTCACACATTCTCCAGGGGGTTACAGGTGTCCTCTCACCTATTCCAATTGGATTATTTTGTATGTTTTCATGTCATCATATCTTGTTGTACTTACAGGGATGTTTTGGGGNTATCTTGATACCCTGAGCATGGATGAGCTACATGGAATATTTACAACTTATGAAATGAGAATAGAACAAGAGAACCCATCCAAGAAGGAAGCAACTTTCAAAACATCCAAAAAGACGAAGAAGAAGAAAATGAACAATTCAAAGACAAATTTCAGATACAACAATGTTTCAAACGAAGATGAAGAAATATACAACTTTGTAATAAAGTTGAAGAGAGTAAACGACGAGTACAAAGGTATAATTCCGTTAAAATGATTTAATTGTGGTGAAATTGGTCATTTTGAAAATAAATTTCCTTATGCTAAGAAGTCAGATAGTGATGAAGAATAAGATCCCAAGAAAGAAAAGAAATATCAAAAGGGAAACAAGAAAGGAGATAAAAGGAAAGTCTTCAAGAAAAATCTCTAGTCAAGAGAAGAGAATTCCTCATCTGATGAATATGGTGAAAGTGCTAGTGACTCACAAAGAGTACACTTTATGGCTATGAAAACTAAGAAAAAAACTCTTGAAAGTGATGAAGAAGAAGGTGAAGTGGAACTTGAGGCAGAATCAATCAATTCTTTAGATAAGATGAAGAAATAAAGGAAGAAAAACAAATCATTCAAAGAAGAAATCATATCCTTGAAAACTCAACTTGAATAAGGAAAAATAACGAAAGAAGTAATGCAGATCCAGATGATGAAGAAATAAAAATAGTGGGAGAAACTTGAAAAGGAAGTTGTGACATTGAGAGTTGAAGTCAACAAGCTCAACAAGAAATTTAAAAGTTCTTAGGTGTTAGAAAACATTCTCAATAGTCAAAATCCATACAATGACAAATATGGACTAGGATACAAGAATGTTCATTTTTAGGAAGGTTCAAGCTCCATGACGAAAGAATAAGAACAAAAGAGTTATGACGAAGTTATTAGAGGAAGAAATCATGGTAAAAAAGAGTTAGAGACGAATGAATACATAAGACCTTTTACATTCAGGAAACAAGGAAGCTTCAATCATTGTGAAGGAAAAAACCAAAGAGAAGTTTGTGATCAACCAAGGAAGGAATTCAGAAGAACTACACCACAAAGAATATCATTCACTCCCAAGTATCAAAATTTCTTTTTGGGTCATTGTTTTACATGTACTAACTTTGGACATAAAGTTGTATATTGCAGAGCATATGGAAGAAATGTTCAAAAAAGAGATGGTTATGTGGCTCTCTCCAATATTTAATGTTACAAATTCCACAATTATGGTCACATAGCTCGAAATTGTAGAAACATAATAGAGCCTCCCATGAAGGAAAACATTGATGTCAGATATGGGAAGGTTTGGATAAGAAATGAAAAACAAGAAGAGCAGGTGAATGAAAAATAGGTCCCAGATATCATACTTTGATTTAGGTGGATATTGGTGGCCACCCACATATTCATACTGGCTCCTTGTGTCCATTTTTTATTCAACACGTCTTTTTGTACTGCTTTATAATTGTGAGTTCTACACTTGTGGGGCTGTCTGAAGCCTCACACATTCTCTAGGGGGATATGGGTGGCATCTCACCTAATCCAATTGGATTATTTTGTATGTTTTCATGTCAACACATCTTTATTTACTTCCAGGTCTATTTTGAGGCCCTAAACGTTGTTTTTTACTCACCACAATCAAACTGTAGATAGAGTCAGATTCTGATGGAAGAATGTATAGTTATTTGAAATACCTTTCCAATGGGCTATCATGTGCCTAAAATGGAGGTCGTATGAAAAATTTACGACCCTAGGAAGTTGAGGTACCAAATTACACCAAGTTACCCATAGGGCCCACATGAATTTTGGCATTTCACCTTCTAGGGTTAGGTTTTTGGATGTCTAGGGTTTTGACATTCATGAGTAATATGAAAAGGGACTTTGGAGCCTCATTATAATATATTCTTCTCAAAAGGATGCACATAGTAGCCACATATCTTCTTAGAGATAGCTACAACCATTCGAGCAAGTTTCAGTTGTGCATTTTTACAGTTTCAACCTATTTCATTATTTAATATAAGATATTGTTCACTGGATATTTGTGTTGTTCTTCCTATCTATGTGTTTATTGTATTTAGTATGTTAATCAATTCGTTCCACTCCTAAATATGGATTAGTGGTATCAGAGAGGTCTGCTCTTCATTTATTTTTCTTCGTGCATGTCCCCAACAAGGTCTGGGTACAAGAAGTTTGGACTCAAACCAATCGAGCCATTACTAGATCGGTTGCGACGAGCCCGACAACAACCCATGGGAGATGCAAAGAAATATGATGGAGCATGATATCCTATTAAAATGTTGCTCGAGGAATTACTCACGCAAAAAAGGAACGAAATGATGGAGAACTTCATGAAGATTCTTCAATGGTTGCCCACGGGAGAAGCATCTTCATCAAGTGGCCATGAAACTCCCTTCAAGGTACAAGTAAATTTTGATGTTCCGTTATTTAAAGGATTGATATATGTGGATGCTATAGATAAATGGTTGAATCTTCGCGAAGGATATTTTTTGGTCCACAATTTTTCCGATAGGGAAAAGATCATTTTTTCACTCCTCAAGGTCATTCCCCATGTTAAAGACTGGTGGGATACTTACTCTGAGCAAAGGGACATGGAGGAATCTGTAATTTTTTCGGTGGCCCCTACATGGGATTCCTTCTGGGATGCCATTAAATAAAAATACTACCCTGTTGGAAGCTACGAGAATGAGTACACTAGATGGACCACCCTACGTTAAGAAAAGGACCAGACAATACCAGACTTCACCAATAATTTCCATACCCTATGCACCAAATTGGGTATCAAATATTTTGAGCGTCATCTGGTGCCCAAATAATGCGGCTATTTGCATATATACAACATAAATGGAGTTCCTGGACATCGCCTCATTGGGCACGAATTATAGATACACTGTCAATATCGAGAAGAAATTTAAGCATAAATGATGAGAGTTTGGATCTGTAAACCCCTCACTGCCGAAGCAGGGAAAAGGAAACCCCAACCCACACAGAAAGGGACTAAGTCGAGATGGCCTCCCTTAGGACAATCTGTCAAAGCCGCAACACAAGAAGGGAAATGAGAATATGAAGAAGGACACAAGAAAATGGTGTGAGTACCATAAAAGTCCTTGCACAACACTGACGAATGACGATCCAAACAGTCCCTCATGGTTGAGATGAAGGCTTCCGATTCATAGGCCGATTTTGATTCCAAGTCAAATCCTGAAGGAGGGAAGCATATTATCGATGTTGAAACTAGTGCCACGGTTGCTACCACCAAAGTACAGCTAAGAAAAACAGAAGAACCAGAGGAAGGGGAGTACCTCTTCCACTCGCAGATGTGGGTCTGGGGGGATCCGATTCAGTTCAATGTCAACAATGATAGTCAGAAGAACCTAATTTCAACAGAGGTCATCAAGCGGTTGAACCTACCAATGAAACCATACCCACAACCCTACACCATCGACTGGCTTTGTCAAGGAAGAGAACTCCATGTCAACCAAAAGTGCCATCTGCCCTACGACATCAAGCCTTTCAAAGATGAGGTATTGTGTGATATTTATCCCCTTGAAGTTTGTGATGTTATTTTAGGACAACCATATTTGTGGAAGAATCATGCTGTGTATGAGTCTAGACCCCGCAATATTATTATTACTTTGGGTAGAAAATTATACAAGATCCCATAGGTGGCATCACCTACTACTATTTATTTAATCTCTGTTAAGTAGTGCAGTAAGGTCATTTCATAGACCGATAATTTCATATTCTTTGTGATTCATGCTCACAGTAAGCATAAGGTTTCCACCACATCTGTGGCCTCTAAACAATGCCTCTCTTTGTAGCAGAAGAAAGTGGACATGATCATGGAAGAATACAAAGACATATTCGCCTCACCTACAAGGGTACTGACACATTGCCAAGTCAAGCATCCAATTGAGCTGACCCACATTGCACCTCTACCTAATGGACCAGTATATCAATGCTCACTGTTGGAGAATGACGAAATGAAGCATCATATCCAAGAGATTATTCAAAAGTGGCACATCATACCCAACTCCTCCCCTTGCAAAATCCTGATTGTACTGGTGCAGAAGAAGGATGGGACTTGGCAAATATTCATTGATTACAAAGCCTTAAACAAAATCACAGTCAGGAACCGCTACCACATTCCTAGGATTGATGACCTTCTTGACCAACTGAAGGGGTAAAATTTCTTCAACAATATTGACATGAAGTCTGGCTACCACGAGGTTCCCATCGAACCAACTGATGTAAGGAATAAAACCTTCAAGTCTAAAGAAGGTCTCTACGAATGGATAGTCATGTCCTTTGGCTTAACAAATTCACCAACTAATTTCATGAGGTTGATGGATGATGTATTGATACCCTTAAACAATTCCTTTGTGGTAGTATATTTGGATGAAATCCTCATCTTCAACAAAATGTGGGAGGAGTTCATGCAACATATTCATAAGGTTTTGAGCACTCTGCGGCAACACAAGCTTTATGCCAACTTGGAAAAATGCTCTTTTGGCATGAACATGGTCCAATACCTAGAATACATTGTTGATGATCATGGCGTACATGTTGATCTAGCTAAGATCCAAGTCATCTGTGACTGGCCAACCCTGACCACACTGATCATGCTTCAGAGCTTCTTGGGACTAGCCAATTTATACCGATGATTCATGTTGGGATTCTCCCATATTTCATGGGCCCTCAGCCAGGTGACCAAGGGTAGTGATTGGGCCAAGTTCATGTGGGAGAAGGAGAATCAACTAGCATTCGATGATCTGAAACATCGTTTGTGCTCAACTCCAGTGCTCTCCTTGCCTGATTTGCAACAACCATTCGAGATTGAGACTGATGCATCTGACTATGCCATGGGCGTAGTTCTCAGTCAACACAGGCATCTGGTGGCATACCATAGTGAGACAATCTCCGATACTGTCCAGAAATACCCCATCGATGATAAGGAAATGTATTCCATTGTACAAGCCTGTCGTCAATGGAAACATTACATTCTAAGGAAAGACATGATCATACAAACTGATCATAAGCCTCTATAGTTCATACAAACACAGGGGGAATTGCAGAACGATCGCCATCAGAAGTGGTCCACCTACCTGCAACAGTTCCATCTCAACATCAAGTATAAGACAAGTATCTCCAATCATGTCGCTGATTTCCTTAGTCGGCCTCCTATGGCTACACTCACCACTGTGCTCCATTCTCATGCACATGAAAAATCAGAGTGGCCCCAACTTTACTAGCAAGATCCAGACTTCACCACCACATATCAACTCTTGGGTACAATTTCCACTATCACTAATTTTCACATTCATGAAAGAATCTTATGCCACCTGGGCCATCTCTATGTTCCTACAAGCAAGCATGCAATGTTGACTTGGGAAGCCCACTACAGTCGGGTGGTAGGAAATTTTGGCGTAGATAAAATTGTGGCCATTCTTCAGAAACATTTTTATTGGAAAAAACTTCAACATGATGTTAGCAGGTATATCATATCTTGCACTATATGCGCCATTTCCAAGATAGCCATCAAGAAGGAAGGCTTATACACCCCTCTTCCTATTCCCAAGAAGCTAGGGGAATCCATCTCCATGGATTACATGTATGGTTTTCTATCCACCAAGCACAAAAAATGACTGCATGTTTGTGGTCATTGATCAATTTTCGAAGATGGCCATCCTCAAAACCTGTAAGAAGAATGTCCAAGATCTTCTTCGATTGAGTTTGGGTCCACTTTGGGATACTACATACCATCATCTCTGACTGAGACAACAAGTTCCTCAACACCTTTTGGTTGATTCTTTGGTCTTTGTTGGACACCAAGATCACAAAATCCACTGATTTCCACCCCCAAACCGATGGCCAAACCGAGGTCGTCAATCGGATGATTGTGCACATCCTGCGTATGTACAATTCTAAGCATCCCCGTACATGGGAAGAGAGTCTACCATATGTCCAACATAATTACAACATGGATCTCCATAGTTCCACCAACCATAGCCCATTTCAGGTGGGTCTGGGATTCCAACCCTTGGAACCCATTGATGTTTCACTTCCTCTTGCCACCACACATACGGACTCTTCCCCTGATCAGTTTGCAATCGACAAAGCCACTAGATTCATTGAGAGGATTCAATGCATCCACCAACAAGTCCAAGAGATTTTTCAAAATCCAATGCTAAGTACAAGTAATGCCATGATCAACATAGGGTACCACACCAGTTTTAGGTTGGCGAAAAATTATTGTTACATCTACAGAAGGAGCATCTCATCGAGCCCCATCGAACTTCACCCATTTCATTATGGGACTTACAATATCACCAAGGATGTGGGTAGCAATGATTTTGAGCTCAACACTCCACCCTTCCTTGGTCTACATCCAATATTCAATGTGGATCTCCTTCGACCATATTTTCCACCATTATTGGACACCTTTGAGATTGTCGAACAATTGACACCCACAGAGCTCAACCCTGACTGCATGGAACATGCATCCATCGATTAGATAGTGGAAACACATTTCAAGGGAAATCTCCAATAGTGGATCCAGATTTATCGGGTTGACAAGGCAGGGAAACTCCTACACCAAGGCAAGTGGCTCACCCGGGTCCAAATCTAGTAGAATTTTCCTCACCTGATGGGGGAACTCAAAGCAATGGAGACCATTTCTTCCTAAGGGGGGAGGATTGATCCAAGTGGATATTGGTGGCCACCCACCTATTCCAACTGGCTCCTCATGTCCATTTTTGATTCAACATGTCTTTCTGTAATGATTTATAATTGTGAGTTCTACACTTCTGGGGATGTCTGAAGCCTCACACATTCTCCAGGGGGTTACAGGTGTCCTCTCACCTATTCCAATTGGATTATTTTGTATGTTTTCATGTCATCATATCTTGTTGTACTTACAGGGATGTTTTGGGG
>JZKD02S0922668.1:222863-234361 GCA_000966675.3 Picea glauca | reverse complement strand
GTCAAGTACAAAATAGAACATAAAGTACATAGGACAAAGGCAAATGTCTCTCCCACATGTGCTAAGAAGGGATAACACATGGGGAACACCTCCCAAGGTACACAAATCAACAAAGCCATGGTTTCAAAAAAGTCAAATTTAAGCTTAAAAAAAACAAGAGGCAGTTGGTTTGCTACCATTAGCATCTCTTTTCAATTAAAAGATTGATTTTTGTTGCTACGGTACATGTTGTTAAGCCCATGGTTTCAAACAAATTGCAATTTTAACCCCCAAAAAAATGTGTTATTGTTGGCGCCACTTTTCGATTCGAAGGTTTATTTTAAGGTTTTTGTTGACAACATTACGAGGTTGTTAAAGACATGATTGCAAAATGTGGTAATTTTAATATCCCCCTGACACACAAAAAAAAAGGTGCTACTAGTAGCACCACTTTTTGAAACTGGGGTAGAAACTATAATTAAATGCAACCTAGAAAAATGAAAACTCTGAAGGGTTCTTATTAAATCAGTAATTGTGTTAATCAATTATTAAATTTTCATGCAGTGACAAGATCTCCATCCTAGTCAATCTCTTGTTTTGTACATCCAAGAACAAGTGGAGAAATGTTCTTTACATTTTGAATTATTGAGTGTCAAGTAACTAACATGATACTCAACCTTGAGAGTCCATCTCTTGAATCTCCTTACAAGGCTATGAAGGACAAAATATCCATATAATTATGTTTACAATAGTTGACAAGTTCTCTAAGATGCCAATCTCCAACAATCCCTAAATATCGTCATTGCTTTGGCGTTACTAAATTTCTCATTCTATAGATATGTGTGGGATGGCATTTCTAATTAGGAATTCAAGTTTATCAACTATTTATTTAAGTTTCCCAAGATTGTTGGACAACAAACTCTAATGTTCAACATTTATCTTACTATCTTACAAACCAACAATGGGAAGTTGTGAATGAAACTTTCGACATATAGAGATGTATAATCATTAACATGCCCACCCCGGGCATGAGAGATTACACGCATCACTAAAATTGAATTCTATATAGCTTGCCTACGTTGACTATTAGCAATTAGTTTCCATGCTCCATATTTGTTTGTCGCATCAAAAAGGTGTAAGATGCATTGTATTATAATTAGGTCTCTACACATTGATGTCAATTATGATTCTCCCTTTTGGCGGCCATCTCCGTGGATTTCATTAGGCTACTAGGGAATAAGCATTCATTTAACTATGTCTTCTAATCGTCAACAAGTTCCTTAGGATTTCAATATTCAACTCATCCCTAAATACCATATCTTCTCTAGAGGCTACTACATCATTATAACAAATATATGTACCTAATGTCCATCATCTCTAAATCTAGAAATCCAAGTTCATCAACTATTTTTGGACGTTCCTCTAGAATATGTTGGATAGAAAACTCTTATGCTCAATGTTCTCTTGCTAACTAACAATGAGAATTTGTGAATTGAACATCCCAAAATTTATGGATTTATAACCATTTGAATGCTCATGCATGAGAGATTGTAGGCATAGGTACAATTGAACTCCACATAACTCATCTATATCGACTTTAGACATTGTCCTTATTCGATAATGCATAAATTCCACCCTACACCTCAATGATGCTACAAGAAGACAAGGAGCACTGTTAGATTTTTAGGGAAAATAAAACATAGATATCTTTTCAAAATTGAACTCTACAATACATACAGATCATCGATTTAAAATAAAATTTGAAGTAGATGAAATACTGAAAATACAAGACTGAATATGCTAAAGAGAACAGACTTAATCTAGGACTGACCAAGAAAAGAAAAATAACATTTCTGAATATTAAATTATGTTAGAAACATAAGTAAACAATAGTAGAATCAAATCTAAACTTTACCTTAGAAAAATAAAAGAAAGAGGTACCTAATGTATGGATGTCCTCATTCTATATGCTCATAAAAGCTATCGAGGTCATGGATCAAACCCTTGAAAGGGTTTGATCTCATCATGATCAATAAGTGGACAGTTTAAGAAGAAGAACTCAACAAGAGAAAGGGTTGATATAGGTAAACCCAAAGACCACAAGGAAGGCTCAACTAAAATTGTCCAAGACAAACTATAATACAAAACCTTTAAGGCATAATAGTAGAAGGTAGCAGCAACATCAGGGACAGCAAGTGATAACCCCACCAATCACAAGAGGAGGAGGCAACGACACCCTTCAGGCACATAGCAGCAGCAAGAAGGAAGAGGGGAGGAGCCAAAGGGCTGCCAGGAGGCAGCGGCACCCTTCAGGCACACAGCAGCAGCAGGAAGAAAGAGGGGAGGAGTCAAGGAGGTTCCTAGGAGGCAGCGACATCCTCACAACACATAGTGACAGCAAGGAGAAAGGGCCAAAGAAGGTTGCGGGACCTACAACACCAAAAGGGAGGTCCACGACACTCATACACATCAGAAGGAAGGTTTGTGGCTCCAACACCCAGTAGAAAGAGGACCAGAAATAACCACCAGCCAGAAAGAGGAACAAAATCTCAGGAGGCAGCACCTCAAACAAGTGAGAGAGTCCACCAAGAAGGTCCTACACCCAACACAAGATCCAATCTGAGAGAGCTGCAAAAAATCATACTTACAAGAGGAAAGCAAGTGAGTGTAAAATGAGAGAGGGGTAGGTCTTAATTTATAGTTATGGGAAGGTTTAGAATTTAGGTTTAATTAAAAACCTAAATAATAAAATAAACAAAAATTAATATTTTAATTACTTAAAATAATAATCACAAAGTCAAATAAGTCCAAGTGACTTATAGAAGACCAACTTAATATGAAGCAAGATGGAGAAAGATAAATCAAGCAAGGGGAGGTTGCAAGACAAAGTCAAAGGGGTGTTCTTCAAAGGCAAACTCTCCACATATGTCTCATGATAACTTATAAGATTTCATCATCCCTGCATAACAGGAGAAACCAGTGATGTGGTCATGTCCATCTTCTAGATGCTCCTAGGTCTCATGGACCATCCTTAGAGAGAAGAAGAAGATCACAAATTATCACATCTTGGTAGCCAACCAAGAACTACCTGTTCCAAGACCAGGGTACCGCAGAACACATATGGGGGGCCTAGAACACATCTAGGGTCTTTCATCCACCAAGGTACAAGACCAAGGATCAACCCAAGCGTTTAAGAAAGGATTCCCTTGAACACAACCAGGGGCCCAAGAACACATCTAGGGACCTACATCATCAACCACCAAGGAACACATACACGAATCAATCCAAGCACCGAGCAAGGATTCCCTGGAGCACATCTAGGCGCCCTAAAACACATCTAGGGACTTATTGCTTGGTCCTTGACCAAGAACCCCAGTAATACATTGGGGGCCCTCACGAGGATCTTTTTACATGGCTCAAACTACTTGGTCCCAAACCAAGAACCCTAGGAGTGTACTGGGGGGCCTAAATATCAGCTAGGGTCTTATGCCATCCTCCTGGAAAATGGCTCTTGCAACTGCACTAATTTCAACACTCCCTCTCAACAAGAGAGGCATTCTCAACAACACTAAGCTTGTCTCGAAACTACACAAATTTTATCAAGGACAGAGGATTGGTCAAAATATCTATGGTTTGTTCTGTATTTGGAACATACTGAATACTGAGAATGTTCTTTTGCACCATGTCCCGAACATAGTGATATCTCATATCAATGTGTTTCGATATGTCATGAAACACCGGATTCTATGAGAACTTTATATTGCTCTGGTTATCAAAGTGGATTACTGTAGGTTCTAACTCATCACTGAACAAATCTGAAAGTAGTTTTTTGAGCCACATTGCTTCTCTACTAGCAACACTTGCAACAATGTATTCTACCTCTACAGTTCTCTTGGCTATGTAGCCATATTTCCTGTTGGACCAGGAGATCATAGCTTAACCAAAACTGAAACAATATCCAAAGGTACTCCTCCGGTCTACTGTATTTCCCATCCAATCTGAATATATAAAACCATGAAGCATTACCCCTCCACTAGAAGTATATCTGAGCCCATAAGCTATAGTTCCCCGAACATATCTGAGAACATGCTTAACAACAACCATATGAATATGTTTTGGTTCACATATGAATTGGCTGAGGGCATTCACTACATAAAAAAAAATTGGTCTGTATGTACCGGATACATCAACGACCCAATGATCTAGCGATATACAGTGGGGTCTTCTGGATCTGAACCTGTAGCTTGATCATGTAACTTCTTCAGGTTAGAAATCATAAGTGTGGACATGGACTTACAATCCAACATGCCAAATCTAAGAAGCACATCAATTTCATACTTGCTTTGTGAGGGAAATATCTCACCCGCTTTCTGCCACACCTCTCAGCCAAGAAAGTAATGCATAAGACTCAATTCTTTCATTTCAAATTTTGTTGATAAATTCCCCCTAGTATGAGCTATAAAATGTTCCTCTCCAGTACAGAACAAATCATCCACATATAAAACCAAGATAACACGATGATTCTGCACAATATTTATATAAATATTAGGATCTGCTATACTCTTGGAGAATCCAATATTTTAAAGAAAACTGTCAATTCTTCCATACCAAGCTCTTGGAGATTGTTTCAATCCATACAAGGTTTTCTTAAGTTTGCAGACATTGGATTATTTCTCATTGATCATGAAACCCTCACGTTTCTCAATATAAACTTCTTTCTCAACTTCACTATTGAGAAAGGCAGTCTTAACATCCATTTGGTGAAGTTTCCAATCAAAAATTAAAGCAAGAGAGATAATGATTCTAATGGAAGTATATCTGGCGACGGGAGAAAATATCTCGTCATAGTCAATTCCTTCTTTCTAATAGAAGCCACGAGCCACAAATCTAGCTTTGAATTTTTCAACATTGTCATCCGTTGCATGTTTTATCTTGTAAATCCATTTACAGGTTACCACTTATTTGCCATGAGGTCTTGGGACCACTTCCCATACATCATTCTTTAATATCGACTCGTACTCTTCTATCATGACATCCTTCCACACTTTATGTTTGGAGGATTCTTCAAAGGTGGAAGGTTCTGAGTCAATCACAAGATCCAACTGCGCTATTAGGCCGGAGTACTTATCTGGTTTCTTGCTTTCTTTGAAGGTACCTTTAGGTGTTGCATGCTTTTCTGCTACGTTCAAAATTTCCTAGCACCAAGCTGGATTTCTTTTAACAGGAGGTTTCTCTAAGGGAAACTCGACATAATCCCTTATGGGATCCAATGAAATCTCTATGGTCTCCTCCCTCTGCTCATTTGGAAGTGGTTTATCTAAAGGTTCCAAATATGGAGCTTCCTGCTCCTTTGTATCTCATGGAAGTTCTCTAGAACGAAGAAAGGCAACTTCTTCATGAAAAGTTGTGTCTCTTTTGACCTCAATGAAATTTTTCCCTGGTACATAAATTCAGTATGTTTTTGAGGTTTCATTGTATCCCAAAAAAGTTCATTTCTTTCCGAAGGGCTCTAACTTAGTCCTCTTTTCTTTAGGTATATGAATGTAGACTGGACTTCCAAAGATTCTCAAATGTTCAAATGAAGGCTTCTTACAGGTAAAAACTTCTTTTGGAGTTTTCTCTTCTAGGGATTTATGAGGACACTTGTTCTGAATATAGATTGTAGTGCTTACAGCTTCAGCCCAAAGATATAAAGGTATATTTTGATCATACATCATGGCTCTGGTTGCTTCACATATTGTTATGTTATTTCTTTATGAAACCCCATTATGTTGGGGATTATAAGGAACATTCAGCTCCCTCTTAATCCTTGAAGCCCGACAGAGATCATCGTACTTGTGAGAGTCAAATTCTTTTCCATTGTTTGTTCTGAAAACACAGATGTGTCTACGTGTCTGATTCTCAACAAGATTCTTAAAATCCTGAAATTTGTTGAAAGATTCATCTTTGGTTTTCAAAAAATAATTCCAATTTTTACAAGAACAATCATCAATAAAAATGATATAATACTGACAACCATTCATGGACAGAGCAGTCATAGGTCCACAAAGATCACAATGAATAAGATCTAAAATTCCATTAGTTTTTCTATTATTGTGAGTGTAAGATTTCTTTGTATTCTTACCGAGAGCACGACCTCTACAAACGCTATCATGCTCAAATGAAAAAACTGGCATTCTTGTTACCATCTTTTGCAAACCTGGGAGTGCGTTGTAGTTGAGATGTCCAATCCTTTTGTCCCATAGCTCGCATGGGTTTATCATCTTGTGAGCTAATGATTGAACAACTTGACCGGTGATTTTGTAAATTCCACTCTCTTGAGTTCTGATTGTCATAGCTGAGCTCAAACTCCCATTTGAGTGCCACATCGAGGCCTTCCCTTTGGTGAAAGCTACTAAGTACCCTTTTTCTTTCTAGCACTGCCACTGAGATGACATTTTTCTTTAATCCAGGTACATAAAGAATTTCGTCGATATGAAATACATTACATGTATGAATCTGAAAAGATGTCGATCCAAACCCTTTGATGCCAAAGTTGTCATCATCACCCAATTCTACCTTCACATTGAACTTCTTATCCCGATAGTTTACAAGATTTTTTTTGAAGCTTGTCATGTGTTTGGAGGCCCTGTTTTCCACTAACCAAACATCATCCGACTTGGTTATAGTGTCGGAGAGAGCTGAGATAAGATAGCATTCTTGGTGTTGTCCTTTCTCTTTAGTGGATTCCCTGGTTCCTCTTCTTTGAGGTTCTTCTTCTTTGAGGTTCTTCTTCCCCGATTGCAACTGAAGCATGAATTTTGACTCTATGCTTTTGTTGTGAAGGAGGGTTCTTGCAGTGTTTTGCATTATGACCTGGCCTTTTACAATTACAACATCTTATTTTAGATAAATGGGAGTGAAATGAGATTGCTTACCTTGAAGCATGAATTTTGACTCTATGCTTTTGTTGTGAAGGAGGGTTCTTCAAGTGTTTTGCATTATGACCTGGCCTTTTACAATTACAACATCTTATTTTAGATAAATGGGAGTGAAATGAGATTGCTTACCTTGCGGTTTCTTACCTTTGCCTTTGTGCTGAGGAAACTTCAACTATCTCTTGGCTTTGACTGAAAGAGCATGATCTCTTACTGTTGACGACTCATTCATGCTTTTGAGTCTACCCTCTTCTTCCAAGCAATCATGCCATAATATCTCAAACTTAGGTTGAACTTCTCTTCCGTTGACCGAAGAGGGAAAAGTCTCCCATGAGTCAGGGAGGCAATCAACTACAGTTTTTACAAGGTCATCATCATCCACTGCAATTCCAAATGTTGTAATCCGATCTCTTGTTTGAGCAATCTTGGAAAAGAAGGAAAACATAGTTTCTTCCTTCTCCTTATTTAATGTACGTAGTTGTTTCTTCGATATCCTCTTCTGAGTTGGAGTCTTCTTTTCATATAAATTTTCTAGGAAATCAAAGAATTCTTTCGCTATCCTTGGATGACCAATGAGGGGCATCATGTTGTCCTTAACTAAATCAAATATGATTCTTTTATCTTTGGCTTGCCTCTTCTTATATGCTTCCATGTCTGTATTTGAAGTGGGTTCTTCTATCACCTTGGTAACTAGCTCATCCAAAACACCCTCTTCCAGTATGTTAAACACCCTAGCCTTCCAAGCATTGAATTTAGAGGGCCCTTCAAGCCTATATTATGCTTTGACTGAAGATGAAGCCATATTGATTTGAAGATAAAAAAAACTTTGTTGTTGATCCGCAAAACAAACCCTAAAACAAGGATCTACGCAGGCTCAAAAGTCTACCACTATTGAGTTATTTTCACGCCCTAAGCTCTGATAATTTCATCACATGAAGTTGTTAAGGGTCACATAAATTTGTTATCGGTCAATTCGTCCTTAGATTTTTTTTGTTTTTTATCCTCAGTCTTGTTTAAGTTTTACTTTTGATCTCCTCCTTATGGTTTTCTTAGGTATTAGCGCAAATAAATTAAGGTTGATGTTGGCCCAAACCTTTGGTTTATATATTCATCTCATCATAAGATTAGATAGTCATCACCATCATCCTTATGCCACCACTACCCTGACATGTCACAACTTCCACTATGCACTTAAACACCTAAACTGTGTCCCTCCACCCGTTAGAAGGTCAAATCAAATTCGTTTTAGTACGTTGCCATCTCATCATGACATTTCGTAGCGCATCTCAAGCATAGTTTTTAAAACCAAAACCCGTACCAGAATCGGTCGAGGGTCCTACCTGAACCGGAACCAAAACCGGTAATGAACCGGTCAAACTAGGTTTTTAAAAAACACACAAAATATTTAAATTTTAACGAAGAAAATATATTTTTACTATTTTAAATCATGTTTCCAAAGCATTAGAGACAATTAGAGACAACATATCCAAAGTATGCTCATGAATATATGAAAACGACACCAAGTGCAATACATATCTAGAGATCAGAACATAAATACACAATCAAGGAGGCTCTAAATGGACTCTACAACATCAAATAACATACTAAGTTAGAGTCACTGATAATATATGTGGGAATACCAATGAAAAATACAAAATAGTCGTAGGGTAGAATCTAGATACTAGAATCGTAGATGGAAGAATCTCATAGCTCATGAATCGTGACTGTCAGTAGTCCTCCATGTCATAATCATCAAGATTGGCATCACTACCACTACTCTCTCCTCCATCCTCCTCCTCCTCCCCTATATTCAATGCAATCCGTACGTTTGTTGATGTGGAATATGGAGGATGACCCCTCAAGAGGATCACCATTATCAAAAGTGATCGGCTCCAGCACTAGTTCATTAAGATCCAAGTTGGCTAATGCCAACTCAACACTGTTGTTCAAACCCTTATCATCAGAAAACACATCCCACATCTCTGTCTTTCCCTTCAACCACTCTTCTCTCTGCTTGTATATAAGACGGAGGTTGGTGTGCACATACACTACTAAGTCACCTGACACGACAACAAAGAGAAGCGTTCAATAGAAGAGTTTATACTTGAGTGAAGGGTTCATTTATACTGGGGTCATGACAAAAGATTTATACAATCAATGCCACAAACATCGAGGTACATAAAGGGCTTGGTTCTCTTGATTAAATGCCAGTTCCATACCCTCATACATGATAGAATCCAGTGGAAACATTGCAATCTTGCCAATCTTAAAATCCTCAAAACTGTTAAGTCTGCTGAATTTTGAATGGGACCTAAAATTCTACTTTCTCCATATGAAGTCCAATGAGGTTGGAACCACTCTCAAACATCCTGAAACAATTAATGGTAATGTTAAAAAATTAAGTAAAATGATGAAAATGAAAGATAAAGAAGAATGTCACTTTTACTTAATTAACATTACCATTAATTACTAGGGTGGGGAAAATGGAGGGGCTGGGGACCTCTTTAAATAGAATTAATAAGGCAGAATAACCCTCAGTTGCACACCAAAACACCTTACAACTCCAACTTGCATGAGAAACCATGAGCCAAGTACTTGTTTGTTTCTTAGGTTTTAGGTTTTAGGGGGTTTTAGGTTTTTGGACCATACCGGTCGACCATCAAACCAGTCAAACCGGTTTCAGTTCGACCAGTTTTTAAAACACTGATCTCAAGTACATCTTCCCTCATCACCATTATTTCACTTATGAGGCTTGTGTCAGTTGATCTCCTTGTTTTCAGCATTCATGATTTGAAGGAAATAATCTCGGATTTTGGCATTTATGGCTTTCCTAACTGTTTTCTCAAGATTTCAAATTTGCTCCTAGTTCGGCGCTGCAGAAACTGCTAAGTTCAGACATGTGCGGCATAATCTACTACCAATTGGCTAGCGAAGGTGAATTGGAGGTTAGACCTGTTGCAGGGGGTTTCATCCAATATGAAGCATATGAACTTTTAAGCCACAGTCTCCAGGTACTCCTTGAGTTTTTTAGGCACCCTTTTGAAGATCATATTAAGGATGTGCTTGTGTTTCCCCTCCTAGGTTCTGCGAATTGATGATCCACATTACCAAGCTTCCCCCATTACCTTTTTTGTCACAAATTCTCAACCAACTGCAATGTTTTTATCCTCTGTTACTAAGATCAAGCAACCTTGTTGTCAATGTTGAAATAATGTAACTGCAAAGAGTATTCTTATTATTATTGTTATTTTATTTATAGGATTAATCCCCATTGTGGATTAATCATGTTGGTAATTGTATTAGGACCAAATCCCCTTTTGTGGATTGGTCAACAGACAATTATAATAGGCAGAATAAGAAGTCGGCCCCAACAGTTAATAAGAAGACCAAGAAATATAATAAAAGTGGGTTTACCCACCCAAATTGAGAAGTCGGCCCTGCCAGTGAGAAGACACTTCACACGTCCCAGAACTTTTATAAATAAAGTAGGCTAACGCCTCATTTGATCACAACTCACTTGCTTAGTTTGAGAGACAAGTTCTGATCTGTTACCAGCAAAGGAGAGAGGGAGAAGAGTGGCGCATCTTTTCGAGAGGACTATCTGTATTGGTTTGAGTTATCTCTTGACATTATATTGGCAATTTAGAGTGCACTTAGAGTGCACCTTTTCAGTGGCTAGATCTTCCGCAAAGTGAAACCCTAGTTTACCAGAAAACCAGAAAACCAGAGTACCAGAAGAACTAGAGTACCAAAAGTACCGGAAGAACCAGAAGCACCAGTCCAGAAATCTGCAGATCAAGTTTGAGGGGGTAAAAGTTGGATTTTCGAAATTCTGACTCCACCAGCTAACTCGCCTCAGCTCAACACATCTATCCCCTGGATCAGATTTTCAAAACTCGAAGTTTGAAAAAATAGGATTTCCTCATAAAACCCTAAGATGCAGTTGCAGTTGCAGTTGCAGTCTCAGAACCAGTTGCAGTTGCAACTGTAGAACCAGTTGCAATCACCCTTGAAGTTATCTCAAGAGTTGGCAATGATTACCACTACTACCAAATGGAGCCACTACCTGCAAATGCTATAAGAGGTATGTACTTACATATGTTCAATGGTTAAACCCTAAAGAGTATTTCCAAGAGAAGGGATCTCTTGCCATAGATCCAGAAGGATCTCAAGATCCAACACATTCATAGGAATGATGCAACCCAGGTGTGATTATTCTGATATACATCTATTTGTCATAACATTATCTTGATCAGTGTTGCATGTTGAAGCTATGATCAAATTATTGGAAGGATTAAAAGTTGATCATAGACCTTATCCTCTAACCTAACCTTCTGTCAAGATAGTGTACTGTCTTAGTACAGCAGACAGGTTAAACAAAGCACTCGTCACTTGAGTGAAGGAGACCTGGAAGAAAAGCAAGCACTCATACCTGAGGACAAGGCTCCAGGTTTGATTAATCAAGATTCAAAGGTACACATGACAATTTGATGACTATAGTTGAGACAACAGTCTTTGTAAAGTATTATACTTGATAGCATGTGAGCATATAGAGGTAAATACTTTGCCTGATACAACTAACACCTCCTCTAGGAGAAACCT
>JZKD02S0922668.1:201055-221907 GCA_000966675.3 Picea glauca | reverse complement strand
AAGAGCCTACCTGCTCTGAAGAAGCCATTCAGAGAAAAGAATGGGCAGATGCCATGACAGAGGAATACCAATCCATAATGAAGAACGAAGTATGGGAAATAGTTCCCAAATCGAACAATAGAGATGGGGTATCCTACAGATGGCTCTTCAAAATAAAACATGTTGTTGATGGAAGTATTGAAAAATATAAAGCAAGATTTGTCACTCGTGGCTTTTCCCAGAAGAAAGGCATTGACTATGAAGAGACATTCGCTCCTGTGGCCAAATACACTTCGATCATAACCATTATAGCTCTTGCTGCCAAGATGAAATGGAAGCTGCACCAGATGGACGTGAAGATAGCTTTCCTAAATGGTGTTATCGAAGAGGAAGTGTATATAGAGCAACCCCAAGAATTTGAGGTTCAAGACAAGAAGTCTCATGTCTGCCGATTGAAGAAAGCCTTATACGGATTGAAGCATGCTCCCAAAGCTTGGTATGGCCGTATAGACAGTTTCTTGACAAGCTTAGGCTTTACCAAGAGTAAAGCAGACTCAAATCTCTACTTCAAAATTATGGATAATAAACCAGTAATATTACTACTATATGTGGATGACTTATTCTTAACTGGAAAAGAAAAGCTCATCGTTGAATGTAAACAGAGACTTGCCGCAGAATCTAAAATGAAAGACCTTGGTCTAATGCATTACTTCTTAGGTCTTGAGGTATGGCAGAGTCCAGAAAGGATCTTCCTTAACCAAGAGAAATACACGGTCGAAATCTTAAAGAGATTCGACATGCTAGAATGCAAGCCCATGAATACACTAATGGAAGCGACGCTGAAGTTGCTAGTTGATACTTCGTCAGACATGATAGATGCCACACTGTACAGACAGATTATTGGATCATTGATGTACCTGACAAACACCAGAGCAGACATCTATTTTGCAGTGTACACCTTGAGTCAGTTTCTGGTAGAGCCCAGATGTGTTCACCTAGTGGCTGCAAAACATGTGATGCGGTACCTTAAAGGTACAATGGATTATGGTATCAGCTATGATGGAGATCATGACTTCACATTGAGTGGATATACTAATGCAGATTGGGCAGGAAGCGTTGCAGACAGAAATAGCACTTTCGGATGCTATTTCAGTTTGGGATCAGCCATGATCTCGTGGCAGAGTAGGAAGCAATCCAGTATTTCTCTCAGCACAGCGGAAGCAGAGTACATTGCCACATGTTCTGCTAGTTGCAAAGCTATATGGCTTCGAAAGTTGCTGACTGGCCTATTTGACTTAATGAGAGCAACTCTGATTCTATGTGACAACCAGAGCTGCATAAAGATGACAGAGAATCTTGTATTCCACGACAGGTCGAAGCACATAGAGATCCACTATCATTTCATCCGCGACATGGTACAGAGAGGATCCTTGAAGCTCCAATACATTGGCACGGATGAACAGGTTGTTGATGTGTTGACCAAACCTCTATCTCGTGTAAAGTTTGAACACTTTCGAGATAAGCTTGGTATAGTCCGAAATGACCCTCCCTGAAAGGGGGAGTATAAATTTATTCCATGCTTCTTACCTCACTGTTAGACGCAAAGCAAGATGAGTCATTGCTTCTGACCTCGCTGTTAGACATAAAGCAAGACGTTGTGTGCATTCCTTGCTTCTGAACTCGCTGTTAGATGTAAAGCAAGATGAGTCATTGCTTCTGACCTCGCTGTTGGACGTAAAGCAAGACGTTGTGTGTATTCCTTGCTTCTGACCTCATTGTTAGACATAAATCAATATGAGTCATTGCTTTTGACCTCGTTGTTAGATGTAAATCATGACGTTGTGGGTATTCCTTGCTTCTGACCTCGTTGTTAGATGTAAAGCAAGATGATTCCTCGCTTCTAACCTAGTTGTTAGATGTAAAGCGAGATTATGTGTGATTCCTTGCTTCTGACCTCGCTATTAGACATAAAGCAAGATGAGTCATTGCTTTTGACTTCGCTGTTAGACGTAAAGCATGACGTTGTGTGATTCCTTGCTTCTAACCTCGTTGTTAGACGTAAAGCAAGATGATGATGATTCCTCGCTTCTGACCTCGTTGTTAGATGTAAAGCGAGATGTTGATATATTCCTTGCTTCTGACCTAGTTGTTAGATGTAAAGCAAGATGATTCCTCGCTTCTGACCTCGTTGTTAGATGTAAAGTGAGATGTTGATGTGTTCCTTGCTTCTAACCTAGTTGTTAGACGTAAAGCAAGATGACTCCTTGCTTCTGACCTTGTTGTTAGACGTAAAGCAAGATGTGACTGATACTGAGCTACCAGCTTAACAGCTGTGACATTGAGCCAATGTAGTACTGTGATGTGCCAACATAGTGTTGTGATGAGGTATCATTTTTACTGATACATATTGATGCAGATGATGATGGCATTCCTTCGAGAATGATGATGTTGATGATGAAGAAAACTTCCGATGACTCGTAAATTTGCCAGCCAATGTTCCAAGATATTGACGATACTGTCCTCCTGATGCCACTGATGATGTAGACCTCTCTCCTCTGATGTTGTTGAAGAATACCCTTCTTGTTAAGGGGGAGTGTTGAAATAATGTAACTGCAAAGAGTATTCTTATTATTATTGTTACTTTATTTATAGGATTAATCCCCATTGTGGATTAATCATGTCGGTAATTGTATTAGGACCAAATCCCCTTTTGCGGATTGGTCAATGGACAATTATAATAGGCAGAATAAGAAGTCGGCCCCAGCAGTTAATAAGAAGACCCAGAAATATAATAAAAGTGTGTTTACCCACCCACATTGAGAAGTCGACCATGCCAGTGAAAAGACACTTCACACGTGCCAGAACTCCTATAAATAAAGGAGGCTAGCGCCTCATTTGATCACAACTCACTTGCTCAGTTTGAGAGACAAGTTTTGATCTGTTACCGGCAAAAGAGAGAGGGAGAAGAGTGGTGCATCTTTTGGAGAGGACTATCTGTATTGGTTTGAGTTATCTCTTGACATTGTATTCGCAATTTATGATAAGGAAGTTTTTGCTAGGTTTTCGTCCCCTAGAGGGTTTCCCAGGATAAATGTCATCTCTCTTGTTAATGTGTATTTCTCAGTGATCTTGTTCTTATGTTGCTCTTATCTATTGAAATGCAAAGAACTATAATAATGGCATAAAACATTAACAGTCAAAGCCACTTTGCCTATCTCTTACTTGGATTTTGTTGTGTGTACTGTGGATTCTACTATGAATCCCCTGTTTTGGCACTGCAAACATGTACATCAACTCAACACCATTATCCTCTTACCATACAACTAGTATCAGTTGATTACCTTTAAAATTTCCATTTGTATTTTGAGTCTAAATTATTTCTATGTAGGAAATTGAAGGAGGCATGTTTGAAGTTGTGATGATCTTGCAAATGATGGTGAAGTGTTATATTAAAACTTTCGCAGCTTCTTTCTCCTTGCATATCTATTTTTCCTCTAGATTTTATTCTATTTCCTAACCATCGGTTTCCCTTTCATAAGCTAGAAGTTAAAATAAGAACAAAGACTCTAAAGCCTTATAAGAAACCAGCTTTGAAAAAGACTATCTCTCCAAACCCTAAGATCTGTGTCCTTTTGTTTGGCCTTCTTACATCTCTCAGATTGTTGTCTTAGTTTTCCTCCTATAATAGCAAATGGATACACCACAACAGAAGAAGGCTCACAAGGGTGGGGGCATACTCAGGACCGAACCCAATGACATGCAGTTTTTTTTTTTTGAACCTATGATCAGAGAGGTCTTCCAGAGAGTTGGATGTTTCAATTTCTGTCAAAAAATGCAGAGGAGGCACCCTGAGGTAGCCAGAGAGTTTTCCTCAAATTTTGATGTAACCAAAACTAAGGTGGGAACCCTTGAACTAGAGGTATCTGAAGCAACCATTGCAGCAACGAATGAGATAACCAACAATGGTGAAAAATGGTTTCAATCCATGAATTTAAATGCAACCTTCTTTAAAGAGTTCCTTAAACCAGAATGTCAGGGAGATGACATATCAAAGGGAGTGCCTAGGATAAACTTGATTGAGGGATTTGACAAGATGCTAAGGGTGAAACAGAGATATTTCATTATGAGGTTAGATTCAATATGATTTACCAATACCACATTATCCTTTTGTTGAATTCACAGGAAAAGACCTCATGAACCTCCCTTTCTATTTACTTAGGAGTATTGGGAAAATGGCTGACAGGGTCCAACCCAAGTCCAAGGTTGTGGACACAAGTGTTTTTCACTCAGGGTTGATTAGGATGATTGTGATGGAGGAGTTGAAGAAGAGAAACATAGCTTCAGAACAATTCATTTCATCTGCACGTTTGCAATTGAATGTTGCTCCCACCCCACAATTCAAAGTGTAGAGCCCGCCTCAAGATGATAGTATTGTTCATAAAGAGACAAGTAGAAAGACGAAGGGAAAACACATTGCTAAAAATAATTAATCTCCTAAGGAACAAGAAGAAGAAGTGGGAGCTCATCACTCTCCACAAAGGGAATTTTCGCCCCAACCAGCACCAGAATTGGAAGAAATTCCATCAACTAAAGCCACAGGAAAAAAAGGAAGAAAGCTACTCTTCACCTCACCCACTGTTACAGTTGAAACTAAATCTAGAAGACCCTTCACCAGGTCATCATCCAAGAATGAAACTGTTGAAATAGAAGTCATAATAGAAGCTCTTGTCAAGAGGAAGAATAAAGGTAACATTGAGACTGTTGAAAAACATGTTGAAGTCATAGATATAATCATTCTTCCTGAGAACCATACCTTCAAAAGACTGATCAGACAACTCAGAGATGCCAGAAAGGAGATTGCTCACTTGAAGGGAGAAGGGTTGGATGAGAGGAAAAAGTTGAAAGATTTGATGGATATGTATTTGGAAACCATTGATAAATCCATGTTTATAGCAAAGAGATTTCTACCCCTCCATAGGCATCTTAGGAATCTATACAAGAAGAATAGGGATTTACAATCTCAGATCAGAAAGCTTAAGATGGAGTTGTATCCTTTCAAGAAAGAGCTAGCCCAAATAAATTTGAATGTGTTAGCTCAAGATACAAGCAAAAGCAGTACTAGACTCAAGAGGTGAAGTGAAGTGAGCTCAAAGAATCTCAATTTTGGAAATGGTTAGCCTTGCATTTTTTAATATTTTGGATAAGTATAATGCCTATACCTGAATTTTCATTCATACACCCTATTAGGAGGCTTCTACAAGCTTACCTACCTCTGGGAAACATTTTTGGGTGTTTTTGGGATCAAATTGCATAATTGGGCAGCTACAAGACTTTTTGCAGTGCCTAGCACTGCAAACTGGTCTACACAGTCGGGTGTTGTGGAATTCACTACGAAATGCGTTGCAAACTGGATGATACAGTCAGCGCTATAGGATTCATCATCATCTGCAGCATGGAGCTGGAATAACATCATCATCAACATCAGCATGAAGCTGGAACATCAACATTAATAGCATGAAGTTGGTTCAACAACATCAACAGCGCGGAGCTCGAACAACAACATCAATAGCACGAAGTTGTTCCTGGAACATCAACATCAGTAGCACGAAGCTGGAACAACAACATCATCAACAACACGAAGTTGGAATAACATCATCAACAGCACGAAGCTGGAATATCAAAATCATCAGCGCCAAGCTGGAAGAACAACAACATCAACATCACGAAGTTGGAATAACATCATCAACAGCACGAAGTTGGAACATCAGCATCTATATGTGAAAACGGAATGACGCAGGTGCATCAACAACAACATATGTGGTACTCAAACAGACTGTCCTTACCATACCTTCAGGATCTTCCTAGGAATCATAAGATTCCCTCGGATATAAAATCCTAATAAGTTACAACATGGTACTCTAACAGACCATCCTTACCAGACCTTCGGGATCTGCCCAGGAACCATAAGATTACTTAGGATATAAAATCCTAACTGAGCTACCACTACTGACCACAGCTGGCATATACATGCACAGGTACTCTAACAGACCGTCCTTATTGGACCTTCGGGATCTGACTAGGGATGATCACTCCCCTAGAATATAAAATCCTAATTGAGCTACCCATTGTTGGTCAAGATACCATAGTATCATCAGCATCACTCCCCCTTTCGAGGGAGGTCCTTTCAGACTACACCAAGCGTGTCTCGTAAGTACTCAAACTTCACATGAGATAAAGTCTTAGTCAACACATCTGCAACCTGCTCATCTGTGCCAACATATTGGAGCTTTACAACTCCCTTTTGCACCATGTCACGATGTAGTGATACCAGATCTCTATGTGCTTCGTCTTATCATCGAACACTAGGTTCTCTATCATCTTTATGTACTCTAGTTATCACATAGAATAATGGTAGCTTCCATCTCCAAATCAAATAGACCTGTCAACAACTAATGAAGCCATATGGCTTCACAACTGCTGGAGCATGTTGCAATGTACTCTTCTTATGTCGTACTGAGAGCAATATTGGATTTCTTCCTACTTTTCCACGAAGTCCTAGTTGACCCCAAACTGAAACAACATCCTGAAGTGTTGAACTCTGACAAAGTATCAACCAATAACTTCATATTCGTCTCCATAGGAGTGAACATGGCTCTACAGTCCATCATATCGAATCTCTTCAGAATTTCCACAGCATACTTTCCTTGATTAAGGAAAATTTCTTCTAGGCTCTACCATACTTCAAGACCTATGAAATAGTGCATCGGGCCTAGATACGTCATCTCAAATTATACAATGAGCCTCCATTTGCAATCTCTGATGATATTTTCTTCATTTGTCAAGAATAAGTCATCCACATATAGCAACAATATAATCAGCCCATCATCCACAATCTTGAAGTAAAGATTGGGATCAACTTTACTCTTGGTAAATCCCAAGCTCATCAGAAAAACTATTAGTCCTACCATATCAAACTCTTGGAGCTTGCTTCAACTTGCAGATATGAGTCTTCATGTCCTGTACTTCGAAACCAAATTTCCACATCACATTGTACCCACCTAGTACACTTGTTCAACTATAACTTAATATGCACAATCATGTGCTAGCTCTATGTACTTTCTGCAAAGAACTATTTGTCTCACTACCTGAGAGTATGTCCTCTGCTCTCTCTACAACTATTCCTCCAAGACTAGAACTCTGCACTTGCAGCTACTCTGAAATTGAGAATGACTGCTCCATTCCCCTTGTGGTTGTTGAACTCTGAGAGTAACTCCTCTACTCTATCACGGCAACAGCGTCATCTGTAACTATTTATAATAATAATAAAACAAAAGCAAGAACAATCGTCACAGTAGCTTCTTTAGAGCTATCACTTGTGACCTACCTGAAACAAGGGTAAAAAGTAAGAAATACAATAACAAGAAATGAGAGAAACACTCTTCTAGTGTTGTGATCAATCATTCCTCCATGGTAACCTGAAAACAAAACAAGAAGTTTCTCCTAGAGGAGATGTTAGTTGTATCTAGTGAATGATTATGGTAAGCATTTATCCCAATTGTGCTCACATGCTACCAAGTATTCAATAATAAAAAATTTCAAAGATTGTTATCACAACTGTAATGTTTAGCAGTTATCAAACTTGATATATGTAAATTTGAATGTTATCAATTTAATCAATCAAACCTAGAACCTAGAGTCTTGTCCTCAAGGATGAGAGTGTTGCTTTTCTTCCGAGTCTTCTTCACTCAAGATGACAAGTACTTTATTCAACATGTCCTCTATACTAAGACAATATGCTAACTTGACAGAAATCTGACTTAGGGAATAAACTCTATAATCTCAACTTCAATCAATCTAATACTTTGACTTTAATTTTGACCAATGGTTAGTATGATAACTTCAAAAGATCAAAATGCAACCTGGATATTCATAAGATTAGAATAATGCCAAACAAGTAGAGGCATATCGAAGTAATCAAACCTGGGGTGCATAGTTCCTCTTAATGTCCTAGATCTAAGATCCATCTGGATCTATGATTGTTGTTTAGACAAAAGCTCATATCTCCTACAAATACCCTTTAAAATAATGATATAGTTTGAACATATGTAAGTACATACTTCTGACAGCATCGGTAGGTAGTGGCACCATCCGCCAGTAGTAGCAATCAATAACGAACCTTTAAAACTTCAAAGGTGATTCAACTTGTAACTTCAATTATACGCATGTTGTTCCAATTATCATTAAGTGTAGTTATGCAATGGGATGAAATCTGATTGAAATTAAGTTTTACAGATGATCATGAGATTGTAAGATATCTGGGCTTTGATTAGCCAAACCATGTAAAGGTAATATTGACAACACTAATGCTACTAGGTAAATACATTAATATAATACATGAAAGCTTAAATGCGATGATTAAGCAGTTCCATCAGGAAATATAAAATATAATTGAAATATACATATCTGGATTTTAGGCATTCAGATTTTGTAGCAAGAGTTATTGACACAGAAAAGCCCTTGGGAACAAGAGGGAGGAACTTCCAGGTGTATGGAACATGCACATTTGCATGACTATCAACAAAAAACAGCATTAATAGCTTTAGCCTTTGATAAGCATAGAACGACAGACTATATTTCAAAGCATATGCACATGCCTCTGAAAGAAAGTTTTGGTAATGAAGGTGCAGAGAGGTGCTTGGCCAACACATACATCAAATTAAAAATTGTTGATGAATATTCAGGATGAGGATCACTTCAGGGAGATAGCTTCTGCACACATATGTTAGGAGTTAAAGATTGGCTGAATGCAACAAGACAAGTACTGAGTTTAAGGGATGAAATGTACAACACTATGATCTGCCAGCTAGGGCAAATGTATAAGTAAAGTTGCAGAGTGAGAACTATCACGACTCAGGTCTCCAGATCCACTAAGTTCCTATTTTGATGACAGCATATAAAGGATTTGACCCTTTGAATGCCCGTGATTATGTTTTGTAAAGCTTGTCAATACCAAAGAGGAATGCTATTTAATCGACTCATTTATAGGAAAATGATTGAAGTTCTTGTGCTTTGATTCGTCGCACAAAGAATCCAAGTCCACGAAGTAGCTGCAAAATGCCAACTCAATAGCTCATACATGCTGCACTTCTTCAAAACCAGAATTTTATCATCTAATAATATGGAAACTCAAGAAAGCTTCCTATGACAAGGTTTGGGCATTAACCGCCTTTCAAGAGTTTGGCACTTCCATATACTCCATCTTGGGCATACCATCCAGCCTGACTTAATGGCCATGATGTCTCCACTAATCAACAGCCACTTCTTCGAGGAATCAAACCCTGGTGGGGGTTATAAGCTAATAATATAATGGATGCAAAAAGAATGTTTTCATAAATGACATGTACACTGCAGTTGTAGGGCAGATTTGCGCACTGGATGGATAAGATGTTGGATCGAGACCCAGTCCATTGTATCATTGCCATTTTTGCATGGGTTCACTGTAGAAGAGCATGCAGGTTTATCATGATATTGAACCCTATACAAAGCACAAAATGGTAAACATTACTGAAACAACTGATCGATTGGACATGCAGTAAATAAACATCTTTCTACACAAAACAAAGATGAAGACATGCATAAGCAAAATATGCTATAAAATAGAACAAAACTTGTCTCTAGCAGAAAAATAGAGAGATGCATAAGGGGGTTCAGCAAGAGGCCACTCTACCACGCATCTCCACTCAGAAGAGCTACTGTTCAAAATTTACAACATTAATTCCAGTGCAAATGACATTAAGAAGACAAGGCACCTGACAGTAAAAATATCCCAACAACCCAGATCATGGAAGTTCTCCAAATGGAGAAGCAAACAAAAATTAGTTCTGTTGAGAGCCCATCAAACATTACAAATACTTCATCCAACACTCATGGACAAAAGCTGGTGTCAAACGTTACAAATACTTCATCCAACAGTGCTAATAAAAGAGCAGCGGTAGTCGCAAGCTTCTGTTTCTGGGAAGTGGGGGGTGACCTTGTTAGAATTTCAATACATAGTCATTAGTGCAACCAACAAAACCCCAAGAAAGCTGGAAAATTAGCTAAATCTCAAAATTGTTGTTACTGCTAGATCTAAACACAGATAGGCAAATGGAAGAGTAATGACTGTTGATGTTTTCGTAGCTGCAGGAGGTACTTTCCCTCCAAGACGACCTTTCTAAGACGAGACGAAAATTCTGGAAGCAAAAGAATCATTGAACAGATGTGGAAATACCCCTGAAGAGAAATCGGCCCAGAAGAATAAAGAACAATGAAGTGACACCTTTCCAGAAGAGAAGTCGGCCCAGTAAAGAGGACAGGAAGACTATAAATAGGAGGTGCCTTAGCTCATTTGGACACTCTCACTCGCACTCTCTCATCCACTCAGAAGGAAGGCGCAAGTCTAAGGAAGGTGACGCAGCAGCTGCAGTGGCAGAGATTCTTCTTGTTCAGTCTTTATGGTGTCTCTATCTTGTGTGCTACTATTGGTAGAGTTGTGCTACCTTGATATTGAGTTGCTGCTGAAGCTAGGGTGGTATTTTTGGTTGTGCTTTGAGCTAGCCTTTGTGCTAGGGTTTATCTGTTGGTTCATGATTGGACTTGCTTTGTGAACAGAATCTATCTAAGAAAGGTTTTTGGGTTTTTCCCCCATTTGGGGTGTTATCACACAAGATGTAGGTTGTGCAAAGCCCGACCCAACCACCAAAATGGAGACAACTAGGAGAGCACCTAAAGGTCAATTATAAATGATAGAAGGAACTTGGGAAAAGAGTCTTGGGATAGGTTTTGGGTTGCCAATGCTTTATATGATCTTCCAAGAGAAGAATACATGCTCGAGACACATTGAAAACCAAGTATAATTGTGATATGTTAGGTGGACAAGCAAGTTAAGCTTGTTGTCCCTAATTACAGCAACAATCAATAATGTATATCAGCATATAAAAGATAATAAGGGTTGCAAAATAAGTGCTACAAGTCCAATTGAATAAGCGGAAGACAAGCTAGTAAAGAATAGTTTAACTCAACAATGATAGAGCAAGCCTTTAGCACAAAAGCAAGGCTGTCATAAAAAGCTAACTGCAATGATATTTATCAGCCCTATGGCTGTAGAAAACCAAGGCTTATAACAGAAAAATCAGCCAATAAAGATCACTTTAAACTAGGTCAAAATGTCCAATAGGCTTAGTAGTTTGTTAGGGGAAAGTTATAGCCAATTACTAGGGTTAGTTTAGGAGCTATCTAGGATTAGAGGGTTAGATTTATGCATCCCTAAAGTAGGTTAGTTTGTAACAGCAGGAAGTTTTAGCAGATAAAAGAGGACGCCTCAATGAGGCAAGATAGTCCAAGGCCCAAGGAACAATGTCCAAGTGAAAGAACTTCAAAACGTCAACTTTTCATGTTTACCAATTCAACTTTTTATTTATCCAATGCAACAACTCATGCCTTTGATTACGGGTTAATGGGGTCAAGAGTAAAGAGCTAGGGCTACTACCTCCATGGGGGTTTAAATGCTCTTATTCCCCAAGGCAAGTAACCTAGTTAGGGTTTAAAACTAAGGAGTGTATTTACTTATACTTCCTTAGCAAACCCTTGCAAAATAATAATTCTATGCTTAAAATTATGGTGGAGCTAGAGTAGGGGTGTATGCACTTATACTTCCTACTTAGCCTTAGCAAAATCAACTTTGAGCTTGAATTACAAATGACAGCAACAAGTAAAAATTCTTACCAATCCAATAGCAAAAATAGCAACAATATAAAACATAGCATGCCAAGATAAACCACCACAATAGCTAGAAAAAGACCTCCAAGAGCTAGTGCATCATCATCATCAAGTCCACAACCAAAGAAACACCACAACATAGCACAAGATAGAAAAAAGTCTCAAGGCTAGCGAAAATTTCAGTCCTTCGCTCTTCACAATGGGAGAGTTATGATTCAAAACGAGATTTCATGATCTCTATTTATATAATTTGTCTTTCACATAGTTTGTACACATTAGCAAGGGTAAAACATAAGATAAGGGGTCCACAACCTTTGTATTTCCCCTTGCAACAAAATAATATTAATTAATTCACTTTTAAGTTCACTTTTAAGTTCACTTTTACACAAAAGAAACCCTAGAACAAGGTAACATCACCGCTTTAGGGGACGATTTGGCACTTTGAAGAAGTTGTTGGGTAGGTAGATGCATGGCTAGGCCTCCAAAGGCCACTTTTCACTCATCCAAGTCTTCTCTTGATGGTCTTCAAGCTTCTTTCCTTCAAAACGTGCCACATGTCATCAAACAACACCATCACCACCAAACCCTAGCCCTCTAGGTGACGTCAAGCCTCCAAAAGATGATGTTTTGCCTCTCCTAGGAAAAACGTTTGGCATGTGAGGGCTAGGTCATGTCATCCATGATGTCCTCTAGGCCTCCAAAGGTACATCTTTGTCATTCAGCATGCAGGCCCTTCGCATCCAACCTATGGACTTGAAGCCCCATAGAAGCCCAAGCTAGGCTTCCTCCTCCAAAATTGTCCACCAACAAGGTCCTGCAAGACAAAAAGGTACGCCCTCCAAAGATCTCAAGTCAAAGATATCATGACAAGTGTAAACCACGTCTAATAAGCAAGGCACCTAAATATATGCATCAAAACTACCTCATCAAATTAAAAAAATGCACAAAACCCTATACAATTGACCAAGTTTAAGTATGGGAGGGGTGTCATAGGAGTCCTATTGGGTAAACCAAAGCACTCAAGTAGGGGATGCTCCCAAGGATGGCCTCTCAAGGTCATGTAATGGACGATGAGATGGAAGGGGTTTAGACTTCATAGGTTGTTGAGTTTCATGACATATAAGGGCTTGTATTGTCTCAATCATAGGTGCCTTTGTAGAGGGTGTGTGGCACCTTCGATTGCAATGCATTTTTTCCAAGCCCATATTCTTTCCATTCGTTGTTTCTTTCATGTTTTAAGGAACGAGTTGAAGGCCACTGTCCTAGCGTGGTGTCTAGATAATGACAATGTCACTCGTTATGAGACCCCCTTCCTCTCAGCGATGCAGTTGAGAACCACTACACTGGCTTGGTGACCAGATGATGGTATTGGCATAACACTAGATACCCATGATCATGATAGGTTGGCTCGTGATAAAACCATCTATCCTCCAACTAAACCCTTAAGTATTCATTATCACTTACTCTTGTAGGTCCCCCTTTTCTTACAGAGAAGCATTTCATTGATTTCTCGAGGGATCCCTGCGTGAAGCATCTGGAAGGTCTATATATAGGTTTCTATCTTTTTAGCCAACATCAATCCCTCTGGGCCTTCAACCCCTTCTTCCCATAGAATGAGGTACATGCCCTTCTCGGGTCATTAAAGTCAAAGGATCTATAAGAGGGCAATATGATGGGAATTTAATGAGCGGAAAGTGGTAAGTATGGTCAAGAATGGTACGATAACCCCTCAAGGGACCCTCGATCACAAACCTTTCCCAAAGTTTGGCCACCCACTAGGAAATCTATGACACTCACCAAAGTTAAACAATGTCAAGGTCAAAGGCATAATGTCCAAGTGGGCACTCTATAATCAAAAGTAGCTTAAATACAACATGTTCAAATGCCTTAAATATTAGGGTGATTACCTGCCACAATAGCTGACTTGTATCGCATGGAGCAAGACCCTTCTGTCTTCTAGAAGCTAGATGGTGTGATGGATGTGCTGATAATGGATCAAAAGTGGTGATGGAGCGAGCTCCTGTATGTGTAAGTGGATACTGTTGGTCATATAATCTCTCAGCACTCCATATATGCAACCTGAGGGCCTCAAGACATGAGCTCCTTATTTATCCCACAAAATGGAGATAACATGGGGTTTTCCCGGAATAATCTCATGTGTTATTTTGTCTCTTGTTTATGTTGTTATTTCTCAGTACATGATACATATAAGTTAGTGTTAAAGAAGTAAAAGAACACTGGTAACTCTACTACTATCTAAATAAAGAAAATCTAACATCGTATCAGAGCGAGGTTACCTTCAGAACAGTTTAACCTCCAGAAGGAAGATCATTTGAAGCAATACCTTGCCGCTGCACCGTAATATCTTTGTCAAGCTCATTGAGCATTAGTTACAAAGGAGTTTGGACGTGGCTTTACATAGAGTAGTTCGTCCTACCCTAGCGCACCCCCTGCAACACTCTGGTTGCAATTCCGTCAAGTTTAGAAATTTGAAATTTCTCAGATCTATGGTTTCTACTGGCGAAAATGTCAACCAATATGAGAGCTGAATATAGACTGGATGGAGCAAATAACTTTAGATCCTGGAAGCATAGGGTACTCCTCATTCTAGAAGAGAATGAGTTATTGGATCATGTCAAGCAAGTACTTCCAAAACCAGAAGAAGACGAAGCTAAAGCAAAGTTCAGGAAGAATGAAGTCAAGGCCAAGAGGATCTTGAAAAACTCGATTAAGGATCATCCGATACCAAATGTATAAGAACTAAAGACATCAAAACAAACGTTTGATACCCTAACCAGAATTTATGAAAGCAAGAACACCAGTCGGAAGCTTACTCTAAGGCATCAACTCAGAAACGTGACAATGTCAGAAAAAGTCTCCAACTATTTCATGAGAATCTCACAGATCAAGGACCAGTTAGCAGCTATTGGAGACATAGTAGACGATGAAGAGCTTGTGACCACCACACTCAATGGATTTCCCTCCTCTTGGGAACCATTTATTCAAGGAATTTGCGCAAGAAATAAGTCACTCAAAGGGTACAGTTGTCAGAAGTTGGGACATTATGCCTTTCTGTTAAGTTTTGAGTTATTATTAGGTTTCTTTTCAATTTACTATATAACAATAGCATAGGTAGGATCACTAAGAGAAACACAATCACAAGATAGACAACATTTATCCTGGGAAACCCTCATTGGGGAGAAAACCCAGCAAAAACTTCCTTAATATAGATAGTCAATACAATGCCAAGACAATAAACCAAACACTACAGAATATCCTTGACTAAGCAATGTGCCTCTCTCTTCCTTCTTCTCCCAATTGCCGCTACCAAACATGCGCACTGAGTGAGCGAATGGGTGAGTGATCAAATGAGGCATTGACTTCCTTTCTTTATACAAACTGGCAGGTGCTGGAAAGGTGTCTCTTCACTGGGAGAAACGACTTGTCTTCTTAGTGGTTAAAACCACTTTAATTAGCCTGGGGGCCGACTTCTCAATTTGCATATTATATTTAGGTTTTGACCAATCCACAAAAGGGGATTTGGTCAATTACAATGCCCGACATGATCAATTCACAAAAGGGGATTGGTCTAATTTATAATGACTCAATAAATAAATAGAATACTCTTTACAGTTAAAATATTTCAACACTCCCCCTTAACAAGAAGGGTATTCTACAACATCATTGGGACAGAGAGAGAGTGCAGCCACATCAACAGTATCTGAAACACTGACTGGCTATCTATAAATCTTCAAGAGTTTTTCTCATCATCATCATTCACAACATGGACTTGAAGTAGCATCATCTTCCTCATTAGCATGAGGCTAAAGTAACATCATCATCATCTTTAGCATGAGGCTAGAGTCACATCATCATCTTCATCTTCAGCAAGAAGCTGAAGTAGCATCATCATCATCTACACCAACATGGATTAGTATAACACTAATACATCAGTAGCAACAGCATCACAGCACGAACGCTGGAGCATCATCAACATCAGCACTAGGCTGTAAATCTTCAACACGAAGCTGGCATCTCAACAACATCCGCACGAAGCTGGAAATCTTCAGCACGAGGCTGGCATCTCGACAACATCAACACAAAGATGGAAATATTCAGCACGAGGCTGGCATCTCAAAAACATCAGCACGAAGATGGAAATCTTCAGAACTAGGCTGGCATCACAACAACATCAGCACAAAGCTGGAAATCTTCAGCACTAGGCTAGCATCACAACAACATCAGCATGAAGCTGGAAATCTTCAACACTAGGTTGGCATAACTACAACATCAACACGAAGCTAGAAATCTTCAACACTAGGCTGGCATCACAACAACATCATTAAGTTGGAAATCTTTCGCACTAGGTTGGCATCACAACAACATCAACACGAAGATGGAAATCTTCAGCACCAGGTTGGCATCACAACACTACTCCCCCTTTCGAGGGAGGTCCTTTCGGACTACACCAAGCTTATCTTGAAAGTGCTCAAACTTTACACGAGATAGACGCTTGGTCAACACATCTGCAACTTGTTCATCTATGCTAACATATTGGAGCTTTATGGCTCCTCTTTGCACCATATCACGGATGTAATGATATAGAATCTCTATGTGTTTTGACTTGTCATGGAACACAGGGCTCTCTGTCATCTTTATGAAACTCTAGTTATCACATAGGATCATGGTTGCTTCCATCTCTAGATTGAATAGACATGTCAACAACTTCCGAAGCCATATGGCTTCACAACTGGCGAAACATGCAATAATGTATTCTGCTATTGTCATGCTGAGAGCAATGCTTGATTGCTTCCTACTCTGCCATGAGATCATGGCTGACCCCAGACTGAAACAACATCCTGAAGTGTTCTTTCTTTCAGAGACACTTCCAGCCCAATCTGAATCGGTATAATTGTTGAAATAATGTAACTGTAAAGTGTATTCTTATTATTATTTGATATATTATTCATTGGATCAATCCCAATTGTGGATTGATCATGTCGGCTATTGTAAAAGACTAAATCCCCTTTTGCGAATTGGTCATAATGTAATTCAAATAGGGTAAAGAAGAAGTCGCCCCAGAAAATATCAAAGAGGCCCCAGAATATAATAAAGGTGGTTATAACCACCCAGAAGAAGATGTCGGCCCTACCAGTGAAAAGACACTTTCACACATCCCATATTTTTATAAATAAGGAGGCTAGCACCTCACTTAGACCCACACTCACTTGTTCATTGAGAGACAAATTTCGGAGCTCAAGTTGGAGAAGAGAGAGACAGAGAGTCGCATCCTTGAGAGAGAACTTTCTGTATTTGTTTGTGTTATCTCTTGGCATTGTATTGGCTATCTATAATAAGGAAGTTTTGTTGGGTTTTCTCCCCCACGAGGGTTTCCCAGGATAAATGATGTGTCTCTTGTGATTGTGTGTTTCTCAGTGATCCTATCTTATGCTATTTTTATTTATTGAAATTCAAACAACTCTAATAATAGTTTAAACATTAACATGGTACCCTGAACAAAGATCCAATTTTGTGAAATAGATTGCTCCATGTAGTTCATCTAACAATTCATCAATGACAGGAATGAGAAACTTATCTTTAATAGTGATGTTGTTGAGCTCTCTATAATCTGGACACATATGCCACGAGCTATCTTTCTTGAATACCATTACCACTGGTGCAGAGTAAGAACTTTGGCTAGGTCTAATAATGTCAGCCTCTAACATTTTTTCAACCATGCCCTCAATTTCACTCTTCTGGGTGTAAGGGTATATGTATGTCCTGATGTTAGGAGGAACACTCCCAGGAATTAGGTGAACTTCATGATCATGATTTCGAGTGGGTGGAAGACCTTTGGGAATATCTTCAAATACTTTGGAATGCTTATCAATGATCCCTTGGAGATCTTGAGGAATAGATGGCTTAGATGTTTGAACATCTAGTGACCATAGTTGTGCAATAATGCCTTGACGCCCCTTTTTTTTTAATTTTGTCATGCCAGTAGAGCTTATCACCTTACCAGGTTTCCCTGTGATACCTCTTAACTCAATTTCTTTTCCTCCCAATGAAAATTTCATGAAAAGTTCTTGAAAATTAAAAGCCATTGTTCCTAATGATTGTAACCATTTGATTCCTAGTACAACAACTGCACCAGCCATGGGTATAGCAATCATTGGACTATTCATTACATATTCCCCCACAGTAAGATTGATCTTATTTCATTTTCCTAAGCAATTGATAATTCCTCCATCTGCAATCATTACTTGAAACTCTGGCGCTAGATATACAAAGCAATTGAGATATTTGGCTAATTTATAGTGAATGAAATTATGAGTACTGCCAATTATAATGTTCATCAATGGCTTACCAGTCTCATCACTATTTCGTTACACTGCCCTACTCTATCTGCCTCACTTGTCTTCATGGACATATCCTTGTGCTTTCTGTTCTTCTGGCTTTTATGCTATGTGCGCCATGTCCATTCAATGCACCATTCCTCTTCTGTGCATTTCATCTTCTCCACTCTGCCTCATTCTACACACCTAAATCATTTTCAACAGCACCCATCTCTTCTTTTTTCTTCATCTTTATAGACTTTGTCCTCCTTGTGCATGCTCTATGCACAATCCTTCTGCCTGCTCTCCCTGCGCCCTTGTTCTCCATATCGAGATATTCACTCTCACTCCCCTTTTCCACTGCTTCACTCACTTGAGCATCAACACACTCTCTATGTTCTGCATTTTCTCCTCGTGTCGAGTCGTCTTCCTGATCATCATGACAATCAGTCGTTTTTAGCAGTTACACTGTGAACCTATTGCGCCTTGTGCCTTTGGCACCTTTCACCTTTCCTTTCGCATGTGGCCTCAGGTGGTGACCACACGCCTATTCTGAGGGCACTTTCGTGACTTGTGTTTATTTCGCCATTTCACATTTCGAAATTTTGGCATTCCTATTGTGATGCATCCCGACTCTCCAAGTCGTGATCTCTGAAATGGAGATTAGCTTCGTGCTAGCTCCTCCCTTGAACCTTCGTTGATGTGACCATAGGTTATGACCAGGGGCTAATTCTGAACACACATTTCTCATTTCGCGTTTCAGGGATTCTGTGAAGAGTCGTCTCGACTCTCCATTTCCCAAACTCTGAAATGGAGCTTGTCTCTTCGAGCTCTTCTCTACCACTCTTCGACGATGTGACCACTGGCGGTGACCAAGCGCTTATCCATAAAGCGCTTTTGCAATTTCAGCGTTTCTCATTTCGTGACTTCAGGACTCATGTGATGAAGAGTCTCGACTCGTCTCCTCCAACTCCCGGTATCTGAAACTCTGAAATGGAGTCAGATCAACTTTTCGGCGTTTCGCATTTCACGACTTCGAGGCTCCTGTAATGAAGAGTCTTGACTCTTGACTCCTCCAACTCCCAGTATCCGAAACTCCAAAATGGAATCTTTGACATTTCAAAATTTCTCATCTCACGACCTTGGGACTCTTGTGAAGAAGAGTCTCTACTCTTGACTCCTCCAACTCCCGTTATCCGAAACTCCAAAATGGATTCTTTGACATTTTGCGATTTCAAATTTCGTGACTTCGGGACTCTTGTGATGAAGAGTCTCGACTCTTGACTCCTCCAACACCCGGTATCCGAAACTCCGAAATGGAGTCTTTGACATTTCGCGATTTCTCATTTCGCGATTTCGCGAGTTGAAAGGTTAGAGAATTTCATTCCTTTGACTTTGCAGTCAATGAAATGTTAATCTGTGACCACGTGTCTTACCCAAAGATGTATGGTCCTCTTGCTTTTGGGATTTTGTAAGCCCGCTTCTCCTAGCACTTTAAAGAACGTGTAGGTTCTCTTGGATCCAGCAATGGTCAGACCACGCGCTCGAATCTAACGCCCAAGATCTATCCTCCATCTTTGCGTTGTTGGTCTTCCTTGCTTGCATGTTTGGCATCAAATGAACAAGCACACTCTTGCACTCTGCGTGCACCTCTGTACTATCTCTTCTAGTCTTCACGAGCTTCCTCTGCTGCGTCTCCCCAAAATACTTCTAGTGCCCGCCTAGCACATTGTACATGTACTCAAGCCATCATCACTGTTCTACTTGCCATCAATGACAAGCATACGCTACCCGTAAAACATGCCAACAAACATTCTGCCACAAACCTTTGAATATCAGTTTTAAGGCCATCCCAAAAGAATTCCTTCTTGAATCTATGGTCGGTTTTCAAAAATCCTGAGTGCCCTCCTACTGGAGAGGTGTGCAATTACAATAGTACCTTTCGTTTGAGCTGGGAGTTCTTACACAAATATAAGCGTTCTTTGTACCATAGTGAATCATTTTTCCATCTCAATGTATCTGATGCACGGGAATCCTGCTGCAACCTTTGAATGAGAGTCCACACATTTTCGTCATTCTTCCATTCATCCCTTTCTTCTATTATCCAATAGGGTTCGATGATCGAGATAGCACAGAGAAAGGCCTCAACATCTTCATTCTTTCTTGAGAGTGCATTTGCCACAACATTTTACTTTCCCTTTTTATAGATGATTTCAAAATCATAACCCAATATCTTGGTTACCCATTTTTGTTCTTGTTCTTAAGACAGTCTTTGTTCCAAGAAGTATTTAAGACTATCATGATCTGTTTTGACCTTGAAGTGCCTACCTATTAGATAAGGACGTCATTTCTTCAATGCATGTAGTATTGCCATCATTTCATTCTCATAAATGGGTTCGTGTAAGTCCTTTCCCTTGAGTGGCCAACTTTCAAAAGCTAGGGGCCTTCCTTCTTGCATTAGGACAACACCAATTCCATTTCCCGAGGTATCACATTCCACAATAAAGGTTTTTGTGTAGTCTAGAGTGGTCAAGACAGGAGCTTTGCACATCACCTCTTTAAGTTGTTCAAAAGCTTTAGTTGCCTCTAGAGTCCATGAAAATGCATCCTTCTTGGTTAGTGTCGTTAAAGGTGCTCCTATTCTTCCATAGTGCTGAACAAACTTTCGGTAGTAACCTGTCAAACCCAAAAATCCTCTAAGATTCTTCAATGTTTTGGGAATCGGCCAGTCCATCATGGCCTTAATCTTGTTAGGGTCTATCTTGACACCTTCATGAGATA
>JZKD02S0922668.1:175103-189770 GCA_000966675.3 Picea glauca | reverse complement strand
CTCGTGATGAGACCTCCCATCCTCTTGGTTAGGTCTTGCATTTATTTATTTCATTTTTTCTTAAGGTCCCTTAGTTTCTTATCGAGAGGCTTTTTATTGCCTTCTCGGGGATCCCTTGGGCGAAGCATCTTTAGGTTTTCATTTTCCTATGGCTTTTATCTTTTACCAGCTGCTTTTACCCCCTGGGCCTTTAACCCCTTCTTCCCAGAAGACAAGATGTACCCTGGAAGGTCATCCTAATGGCTAGACTAGGGGAATGGGATGGATGAGCGGGATATAAGATGAAAAAGTGATAAGATGGTGGGAGCGGACGATGGCTCTCCAAACCCCCCTTGGTGGCTAACCAAAACCCATGAATACAAACTCACTAAGTTACCCCATCAATCACCCCAACAGTGGTCAAGTGGATTAGTGTAAGATCCAAGCAGTCATCCGAAATGAAAGGAACCTAATGCATATATAAGAAGGTTATAATGATCAAATATGACACATACCATGATACCTCGGACCAATTACCTCATGGAGCAACAGTCATCTCTGATGCAAGCCCAGGCCGGTAGTGATGGAAGCTGGTACTGCTGACAGGACAAGTTTGGCTGAGAAGAAGAAAGATGGGCCCACCAAGGCCATGCTCAAGTCGATCTCTGCTCTCGGTACTCCATGTCTAGGACCATGTGGGCCTCGAGACATGATCTCCTAGTTATCCCTAGATATCGGGGATAACTACTCCCACGGCACGATGGTAGCTATTACTCCAAATAGATCTTCAAGTGAAACTATGGTATTGATGATCATATGTGATATAATGTGTTTTCATCCCCATTATTCCCTTGTGCTAAGATCTATTGGAACTAAGGTATTGATGATCATATGTGATATAATGTGTTTTCATTCTCATTATTCCCTTCTGCTAAGATCTATTGGTTGGATGTAATTGAAAGAGCTTCTTTATACTATGATTCTACCATATATTTGAGAAGGTTGCACCATATATTGCTAGTTGCTAGTTTTTGTTTGGTTGGATGTCATTGAAAGAGCTCCTTTATTCATTGATTCTACCATATATTTGAGAATATTCCCTTCTGCTGAGATCTATTGGTTGGATGTCATTGAAAGAGCTTCTTTATTCTTTGATTCTACCATATATTTGAGAAGGTTGCACCATATATTGCTAGTTGTTGCTTGATCTGTAAGAGAGTGTTTATGATTTCTATGAATTGTGTTGTGTATTACTGCTCAAATTCCTAGAATTTTGAAATAAGGGAGAAATTAGAGGCTCTATTTTCCCATTTTCTCACGTGTTCTTAAAATTCATTTGGATTCCATAAGATCTCAAGGATCCATTATGAAGACTGGTGGCAGATCATCATCCAAACAATGCCCAGAGACTACAGAGATACCCAAACTCTATGAATGCAATTTTTTACTTAATAATATATGTCCCCCTATCCTTCATTACATAGATGGAGACTTTGCCCTGGAAACAAAGGCATAAGATTTCAATTCCAAAATGATAAAAATAGTGACCAAAGAATAATCCAATGAGCATAGTCAATATTGTGTGAGTATTAATCCTATAGACATCAAAATACCCAAAACCAAAATTCCATAGCCGCTAATATAACTCCTCAAAGTTTAAAACATGGATTTATGCAAGGGATTGAACTTGAGTAGGTGGATCAACAAGACTTGAAAAGAAAGAAAAAGACAGAGACGTTATTGTAGATCAGTGATGGACCATTAGGCAATGGATTCATAAACACTCTACTCATCAAAGGCACTAAAGTTGTTAATCAGACAACAAGATCATATGTTGATAGATATAAGAATGAAGAAAAAAAAATAATATAGAATGTTCACTAAACAAATATCCTCTCAGTTTAATAAATCAACAAATACTTGAATAAAACAATGACTAATGGGAAAACTTATAGCATATCCTCTACTTCTTAAGGATCCATAAATCATTGGCAGCCTTCGATCCTCAAATCTGAAATATATTCAAATAAGAAGATACATAAAACATAACAATTACAATCTAAAAATCACATCTCTCATGAGTCTTCAATAGCAGTAATGATTACAAACAAGCCCTCAAGCTTACAATTGCGCAACTAAACTTCTCCTCTAGCTCTCTCCTCTCATGGATCATGAATCCAAACTTTTTCTTATAAAAAACCCTTTCATATATAGAGATTGATCTCTATATACCCTAAGGAGGTCGAAACCAAGTAGCTACATATGATCATCCTCCATTTAGTAGTCTTGTTACAAAAGATTCCCACAAAAACCTAACAAATTCATATTTTATGGATCTTGTCTATTGTGATAAATGCTCTTTTGAAATAGGTCATGCTACTTGATCTGTAGATGAAAACATGTCCCTCATGTCCAAATAACTCATAGGAGACCATTTTAACCTTCCTTGACAACTGGCATCCTTCCCATGGCTCAAATTTGTCAGACTGTTAGAGTTCATAGCGCCTATGACAACATGTGCTGCGAACTTTCCTGTAGGTGACGATTTTGTCTTTTCTCCAAAAATACAAACTGGGTTGGGTTGATTTTTGGTCAGCAAGTCAAAAGCACCATGTTTGTCCTCCACACCAAATTTCATAGGAACCCTTATGGGAATTCAAAATTTACAAGCAAAACAATCCTCTACTATGCGCTAATTGCTTACAAACTATTATAAAATACCAGTTTGTAGCACTGGTGCTGCGAAATATTTCTTGTAGCAACCTGTTTTACTTTTTCAAAGCTTAAACACCTCAAAAGTTATGCCAAGAGTCCAAACATGCTACAAAACTCTATTATCTTGATATATAACTTGGGAAAGACATCAAAACTGGTATTTATGGTTCAAAACTTAATGCCATAACCACAAATGTGTACAGGCATATAACAAAAACTTTGACCAAAAATTGATGCTCGTTTTATAGAATATCAATGTCTCTATCTTTTATTTCTGGAGCTTCTTTTGATATCCACCTTGTCCAACATGTATAATCATTTCTTGGCTGCTTTCTATAATTTGTTATGACAATTGGTGTGCGAAAACAGACTACACAAAACAATTATGGTCTAGATGACAGAATTGGTTTCAAAAGGCTAACCTTATATAGAGCTTTATGCACCTTACTCTATACACATTGAGGTATAAGAGAGGACACTCTTTCAACAGGAACACTAAGAAATAACAGCCGAGGATTATAATAAAATGGAGGTGAAAGTAAATCTCTATTTAAATAGGTCTCGAATCAACATAAAAATAGGTTAACAACATTAATGACATTTGCAAATTTAAGTCTGCTTCAGCAAATGATCAACCACACATTGCAAATTAGATAGGGGTAAGGATTCACTCGTTTAAGGCTGAATTTGAAAGGATGCAAAAGGTGAAAGTTTCAACAGTCCTAGAATAGAGGGTTCGCAACACAGTTCACAGGGCTAGGTGAAAATGGTGGGAACAAGTAAATTTTGAGCAGGAGGAAAATTGAATGAGGTTAGAAGGTGGTCTAGATTAGTAGGCATAGTTCAGAGTATATTTTAAGTAAATTTTGCAAATTGATAGCAAGGAAGTGACAGTTCGCAGTGCCAACAAATATATCAGTAAAAGGACCTCCTCTCAACCTTCAAATAGCATGATAACCCTCATGAAGTACCTAGTAGACCTGAGCTTGATGAAAATAATTGGGGATTTGAACACACATGTCTACAAAATATTCAACCTCCAACACTCTCCTTCAGCCATTCCACAACACTTGTCTGTAGCACCAGGTTCGCAACGCCTAGCTCAAACACAATTTTCACACTTGGAGGAAGCTGTTAGAAACTTTTATGACATAATCCCTGAGAATTTATTTAAAATACAAGCTCTGAAAAAAATAAGATCTTCTTTGACACGATCCTTAAATGCAATGATACAATTGAATGTGTGAGGTACTAATGAGTACGTTTCGAACTCTCCTAGTGAGTTGGCAGCACAAACAATTGTCTTTAACTTGACATTTAAATAGATGGATGATGACAAAGAGAACCTTTTGTACAATTGAGAGGTGAAATATATGTAAGGATCAAAGGTGTGACTCAAAAACAAAACCAAAATGATTATTTTTTACCCCTACAATTCTATGTGCTATCATATACCACCCATGGAACCTCTTCTGGAAAATTCTTTTTTTCATTTTGATTCTGGAAAGACGACTTCTTCATTAAACTCTACTCTAGATAAGAAATCAATAGCTTTAAGGTTACATGTAAAGGAATAAATTTTATCATCACTTTTGTTGATCCCATGTTGGCATTCCTCTTTCGAATTTGTATAAACTAGTTGTGGCCATTGATAACCTACTGCAACATTTTGACTATGACCACATTGAATGAAATCTTCATGTGCCTCTAGTATAGGTTCATCAAATCCATCCTTAAATTTGTTGTGATCATTAATCTCAAATTGAGTGTATAAGAGGTCAAAATTTCCCCGCCATGCAACATGTGGTGGACGATATTCTTCTTGAATTGAGACATTAGGGTTCTCACTTTCATCTTCAAAAACATAATCCAATGTAAAAACAAAATCACGTCTTTCATCAGATTTCTCTTCCAAATCCTTTCTTCCATTTTCTTGAAACAATATTGGAAAGTTTAAGAGATTATAACCGCTTTGATGAATATTTTCTTCAATGAATTAAGCTCATCGCACTAACTCTTTCCAGCTGCATTTTCCTTCTTACTTCAATAAAAACCTTAAATTCACGGGCAAAGAATTTTCCTAACAGCTAAAAATGATGACATCATTTGGAAAAATTTCTTAAGAAATATCATGAAGGAATTTCATAAATCTTACAAGTGAAATATTTGATTATCTCTTTCTCATTCATCCATATTTCAACCAATTTTAAGATAAAAGAATATGGATATTTTTAGCACCGAGAGTCACCCTCAGATTGCTAGAGGATAAGCCCAATACCCATCAAATAAGTTTGTGGTGGTAGATTTATGATACAATATAAAATGGACAAAACTTAACGTAGCAATGTTCAAACACAAAAATTCTAGTCAAGAATGCATAAGAAAATGAGGTTTTGGATAACTTTAGTCGGTGATTTAAATATAAGTCTGAGTAGATGGAAGACTTGATGAGAAGGATGAATAAGTCTGCTACAAGCATCAAGATTTAATAGCAGATAGGTGAAGAAAAATCTCAGACAGAAGAACTTCTTGATCTAAACATTAAACAGTGACAACAATTACAACAACATCATAATCAAACATACATTACAATACAACTATAATATCTCAATTGAATCATTCAATAATAAACAATCAGATTAAGAAAGAAAAAAGGTAATGGAAAAGGAAGTTGACTTCTATTAAGAAAAACGTCTCAAATCTCATACATTAAAACCAGAGTTTGTCTCTGTTACATCAAAGCATTACAACCGAGAGTCTATGCTCAACCCTCCGAACCTAAACATGTCATTATAATGTTGTATTTATAATCTAAACAATGAGTGACAACATACAACTCGATATGAATCCTCTAACCTATGATTCTCCCACTAAAAACTAAAAATGTTACATCTCTACAAGTGGAAACAACAAACTGCTCAAAACAAGGAAGATGTTGGCAATGACTCTAACACTATAATTTGTTCATAATGAGTTGTCCCTTGGGTGCATATTCATCACTTCCATGTGTCCACCAGCTCCAACCTACCTCCAAGCATATGTTCTAAGCTCCATATGCAACCTGGTGACCGTTGATTCCCTCAAAACCCATCAAAATTGGAATTTGTAGCTAACCTTGAATTGTTGACTGCATCAGTTAGTTTGTAGCGGATTTCGTAGCAAATTTTGTAGCAGATTATGTAGTGAACTACATTTTATATCCATGTAGATCATTTCACAACGTTGGGTGCTACAAAATGTCCTGTAGATGTCTATGTAATGCAGTTTGAGCCAAAATGCTTCAAAACCTTTAACCAAAGCTGTATAAGCTTGTAGATGCCTCTAGATAGGGTGTAAGCATGATAATTTCCACAAAATTAAAAAATGAATGGATAACCATTATTCAAAATTGAGGGTCTTTAAGCCACTCCATCTCATCTCCTGAGTTTTACACTTCTCCGAGTTGCAGCTTGAGCTAACACATCCAAATCCCTTTTGGCTAATTATTCCTTGAAAGGTTGTAATTCCAACTTAAGTTTTTTGATCTGAGATTGTAAATCCTTGTTCTTTTTTTATAAATTCTTAAGCTTCCTATGGAGGGGTAGAAATCTCCTTGTTGTAAACCTAGCCATGTCAATAGTTTCCAAATGCATATCCATCAAATCCTTTAACTTTTTCCTCTTAACCACCTCTTCTCCTTTCAAGTGACAAATCTCCTTTCTCGCTTCTCTGAGCTATCTGATCAATCTTTTGAAGGTAGGGTTCTTAGGGGGAGTAGTTATGTCTATGACCTCAATGTGATTTTCAATAGTCTCAATTTTACCCTTATCCTTCCTCTTGACAGGATCTTTTGTTATGACCTCTTGTTCAACATTTCCCTTCTTGGCTGATGACTTGGTGAAGGGCCTCCTAAATTTAGTCTCAAATACAACAATAGGTGAGGGAAAGAGTAACTCTCTCCCCCTTTTGACCGTGGTTTTAGCTGAGAAAAATTCTTCTAGTTCTAGAGCAGGTTGGGGTGAAAGTTCCCTATGTGGAGAGTGATGAGCTCCCCCTTCTTCTTCTTCAAATTCCTTAGGAGCCTCATTATCTCTAGCAATGTGTTTTCCTTTTCTCTTTTTGCTTTTCTCTCTGTGAATAACATTGTCAACTTGAAGAGGGCTCTGCATCTTAGACTGAGGAGTAGCGGCTACATTTAGTTGCAGATTTGGAAAGGCAATGAATTGCTCCCAAGAAATGTTTCTCTTCTTCAACTCCTCCATCACAGGAATCCTAATCAAACCTAAGTGAAAAACACTTGTGTCCACAGCCTTGGACTTGGCTTGGACCCTATCATCCATTTTCCCCATACTCTTAAACAAATAGAAAGGGATGTTCATTAGATCTTTGCATGTGAAGTGTAGCAAAAGTCTAATGTGATATTCGAAAATCATATTGAATCTGCCCTAATAGGTAAAATATCTCTGGATCACCTTTAACATCTCCCTGATAGGTTATCTCCCTGATGTTCTGGTTTGAGGAATTATTTAGAGAAGGCTGCATTAAGAGTCATGTATTTAAACCATCTTTCACCAGTGTTGGGTATCTCGTTGGCTGCTGCAATGGTGGCCTCAGATACCTCCATTTCAAGGGTAACCACCTTGGTTTTAGTGCCATCAAAATTTAAGGCAAACTCTCGGGCTACCTCAGGGTATCCCCTTTGCATATTCTAAGAGAAATTTAAACATCCAACCCTCTGGAAGACCTCTTTGATCAAACGTTCGACATCAAACAACTGCATGTCACAAGGCTCTGTCCTGACTACACTCCCACCCTTCTAAGACTTCTTTTTTTGAGGTGTATCAATTTTCTATAAACAGGAGAAAAAAACTACAATGATTTGAGAGGTATGAGGGGCCGAACAAGGAAAGAGGTCTTTAGGGTTTGAATGATGGTCTTTTAAAATCTGGCTTCTTTGAGGCTTTAGGATTTTCCTTCAATTTTGACTTCTGAGCTAATGAAAGAGCAATCTGATGGCTTAAGAAAAGGAAGAAAACCCTTTAGGGAAAAGGATATTCAAGAAGGCAACAACTATCAATGTTTTCAAACTAACATTTCAACACCATGCTGGGTCATCATTATTTAAATCAACAAGGCTTTTTAGACTTTCAACATAGAAATATTTGAGACATGGATTAACAATGAAAATCTAAAGGGATTCAATTGATACAGCCCATGCAATCGTAGGATAACAATGTTAGGTTTTATGTACAAGCTCACAACGCTGGAACATGGGATCTGTAGCGCAATTCGTTGTAGTTTCTGTAGCATAGACAACAAGGGATAAGCAATAGATAGGCATAATGTCTCTCACAGTAGGATTTGATCAATTGTGATAGAAGAGGATGACAATGCTGCAGAGAGCTAAGAGTTTAGTGATAGCATAGGTAAAGGGACCAGTTGGTAAAGGGAACCATAATTCGCAACGTCGGTGCTACGAAAATTAAGCATGGCCTTAAATTGATATTCAACAGAGCTCAAACAATCTTCAGGAGTACCTGGACACCGTGGCTTGATTGTAGATGTTCTTCAGATACCATGAAACTGCCTGCAACTATTCTAACCTTCAGTTCCACTTTGTCAGGCATTCTGTAGCAGAATCCATAGCACCTGTCTGGACTAGGAGTTTCCGCAGTGCCGAACTAGGATGTCGAAAACAATGAGATTGATTAACACCAACTTCATAAATGCAATAATGATAAAAGAGGAAAGGTGTACTCAAGATTCGCTACGAAAACTCATGATGAGTTGACATCGTACTAGAGGAATTTTGATTTGACCTACTAACAGGTATAGGGACATCGTGGAGGGGTTTAAGCGGGTAGTGGAGGTAGTGACATGTCATAATAGTGGTGGCATGGGGTGATAGTGATGGTTGTCTAATCATGAAATGAACCAAGGGTATAAACCATAGGTATGGGCCAAATGTGTGGGCCAACCTCCAACCTTTCATTTATTTTGAGCCAATAGCTAAGAAAACCATAAGGAGAAAATCGAAAGCAAACTTAAAAATACTAATGAATAAAAAATTAAAAACCTAAGAATGAAATTGACCCATGACAACTTCATGTGATAACATTGGCTCCACAAGGGATCGCATTCTCCCTGTGAGCTACCTAGAACAAACAGCTTCAGTGTCTTATCCTAGGGCTATGGAGTCATTTATTCAAACAAAAGAAAAACAAAAAGAAATATTTACAATGGATCGGACAACCAATCATGGCTCAAACAAAATACTTCTTCAGAAAGTGCCCATTATAAGTATTATTTTGAATTTATAAGTATTATTTTGAAAAACCTTCGAAATCTTCAAAGGACCAATCCATATGGCTTAAAATTTACCATGTTTTCCTTTGTCTTTCTTGGGTGCATCCCACTTGAGCACCAGATCTCCCAGCTAGAAATCTTCTTTTCTTACCTTCTTCTCAAAGGCTTGCTTGACCTTCTGCTGATGGTTCTGTGCTTTATCGAGGAGATTCTCCCTAGTCTATTGTACTTCTACTAGATGTTGTATCCTTCTCACCATATCATCTGGTTCTCCTTGTTGATCCTGAAGAAAATTTTCCACAAGAAAGGAAAGTTGAGTAGGGAAAATAACTTCAATCCCATATACAAACTGAAAGGGGGAAATACCAAGTGATCTCTTTGCAGTAACTCTGACAGCTCATAAGGAAAATTTCAGCTTTGAGTCCCATGCTTTCTTGTTGTCCTCCAGTAACTTCTTAATGATCCTACAAGGCTCTTGTTAGAGGATTCTGTTAAACCATTACCTTGGGGGTAGTAAGGAGTAGAATGAACTAGTTGAATCCCATAATTTTCACAAAATTTCACCAATGGTCCAACTTTGAAAGAGGCAACACTATCAATAACAATCTTGCTTGGAAAACCAAATCTTGACAAAATATATTCAAGAAAACCAATCATTACCTTGTGTGAGGCACTTCTTGTTGGAATGGCTTCCATCGACTTGGTAAAATAGTCAGTTACAGTCAAAATCCATTTGTGTTGACCACTTGATTCTGGATGAATTTACCCAGTGAAGTCAAGTCCCCATTGTTGGAAAGGGCCAGAAACCACCATAGGCTTTAGAGGCAAAGAATTCAATTGTTGCTTTCCTAAAAACTTCTGACATTTGTCACAAGCTCTAATATTTGCACAAACATCAGTAAAAAGGCTAGGCCAAAAATACCCAGCTCTGAGGATCTTATATGCTATGGTTCTCCAAAAGTGATGACCCCCACACAAGATGTCATGAAAATCAGTCATGACCTTTTGAGCCTCCCGCGGATCTAGATATCTCAAGAGAACCCCGAGTGGATATTTCCAATACAATACATGATCAATGAGACAATATCCAATTGCCTTTAGCTTCAAATATCTTACCTTGTTCTTCTCCAAACCTTCAGGAGGCTACAACTTTTGCATAAAATAAATGATGTCTTTGTACCGAGTGCATTCTGCTAAGTTGGCACTGATATCAGAGCTTTTGACAGAAATATCAGATTGTTGATTTTCTAACTTTAGGTTCTTAGTGCTCTGGCCACCCCCATTCCAAGCCATGATATCACCATGGAATTCTCACACTTCTCAAGGGTTCTTCCTCCATTTCTGCTTCTGTTTGGTTCATGTTCTCTGTAACTCGGAGCTTTCTGTCTCGGTCATGGCCTCGCCGAGGTTTCTCAGATGCTCCTCGACAGCAAGCTCACAGCCTTCAGTTCGTGACTCGCTGGAGAGCTTTGTGCATACCCCTTGCGAGCTTACGCCCTTTCTGTTCTGGGTTTCTCCTCTCCCGTGTGTATCCCTCTTACCTAGGAAGGTTTGTCGACCTATCCTATTCCTTCTGTCAAAAGGAATTTCAAGTCTGCAGGTCCCTGTGGTACTTCGGGCTGACAACCCATGTTTCCATTCATGGAGGTGGTTGATAATTCAACCACCTGTCCTTTCTTCATTAACTGATTTCTCTCCTTGGGATTTGAAGGAGGTTTTCATCCTTATCAAGGGAAATTTGGGGTTACTTGTCATAATGAACCCTCTCTTATAGTTTTCGCATTCTTCCTCTAGTGATATCATGGCCAGTACTTTCAAGGCTTCACCCCCATAGTCAGTTATTGGCAACTCAAACAATAATACATTTACATTTTCCTCATGCATTAGCATGGAAATTCCTACTTTATGATTAATTACAAATTGGGGGAAACAGTGTGTTACAATTCCCTCCCCCTTATAGGAACACTGTCCTCGGTGTTCTTTCTAAAAATCACCTGTCATGCCTTTCTCATTCAGCCACTTCAGAAGTCTTGACCTTCATCCTCGGTCGGGTCCTCTTTCAGGATCTTAGTGTTCGTCATCTGCCTTCAATAATTCTTGGACAACAAGCACATTAATCACAATTTCGTGTGAAAACATCTTACTGTTGTTCAAAATTCAAAAGGAAAATTTCATAATCTTAGAACAATACCTATCAGTGCAGTTTGTGAATCTGTATCCACATGGTAGTCTTGTTATCCATTCTCATCTCTTTCCTTGATGTACCCATTCGGTGCATGATTCTAATTCAATAGTTCACAAGAGCTATCATGATTTCATCTTCCTTTCTAAGGTTTTTCTACACGGGAAACTACCCACTATGTGCATGATCCCAATAGTTTACAAGAATTATTAAGGTCTCCTCTTCCCTGCAGTCACTCACCATCTGGCCCAGGCTCAAGCATCCCCTTCACTGCTATACAGTCCCTCAGACAATCCATCTTGCCCTGCCAAGTTTTGTCGCACAGGAAAATTTTAGAGACTATATCGAGTCTTACAGTCGAGGCGTCCCTCAGACTTGCTCTGCCGAGGCGTACCTCTGGTTTGTGTTACCTCAACACAATAATTTTTAGGCGATCATGGCTTATCATGGGGTTTTCACTGATCAGTAGTAGCCATGTTCATCATCTTCAATTTTGACAGCCCTCATCTATTCTTTCTGGACATGTCTTTTCTTCTCACCTGTATCACAGGTATACAAAATTCATGAGACATCATTATAAATTCTAACTTTCAGAATTTTATTGCAAATCTGTCACCTACAGATTTTCCCAATATCACAATTTGTTTTCATATTTGTTCCGCACATGAGCCAGATTCATAATTATGGAACTTTCCTTCCCATGACGGTTTGGCTCAACAGGCAATTGGCCTTCCTTCTGGGCTTACAATGCTTCCATATCCAAGACCCCTTTGCTTCCTCCACTTTCAACTTCAATCGGCCAAACAACTTGTTATCTTTTCCATGCATATACATTTATTGCACCTTTACAACATCGTCACAACAATTTCAGAATTGTACATCCTTAACAATTAAATTACTTCCCCAAAAGGGAAATACCATTCCTTGCAGTTTGGCTCAGCGGGCAATCGGTCTTCCTGATGGAACTACAACACTGTCATATCCAAGACCCTTTCCTCCCTGCAATTTCATTCTTTACACAGCCAAACAATTGTTAGTTTTCAATGTACATTACCTTTTTCGAAAATCGAGTATACTAACAGTCCAGGTCATTTCATCCTTTCAAGGATTCTAAGCGAAAGGATACATCATCCCTTACCTATGCATCATTCTAGCCTACCAAATTTTGAAAATGTGATTCGAATATCAATTGATTTTAATGAATGCGCCAACATTTGTGGCCACATTCATACCCAATGCACCCTTGCATTGATTTCAAGTTTGTCACACTTTATGACAGGCTGTTGGTCATGGGGTGTTGGAATTTAACCAACCTTTTCATCATATGTTTTATTGATTTTCTTTCATTCTTACAATAGGACCATACTACCTGCTATAGGCTAATCACGATCCCAAATCAATACACATCAACTCAAAATTTTCACATGAATTTCGTTACGCATTCCTTGATTGTCAATGCATTCATGACATATCAATTCATGAATTCTTCCAAGGGTTACAAATAGGGTTTACTACCAGAGGTTCATACCTCCATCATTCTGGTTCTTCGTCCTGGGTCATACCTTACTTGGGTATCCAAGGCATACAACTGCCTTTCAATTTTATGCATAACACTAAGACAATAAAATATTTCAGAAGGGGTTCTTACCAAATCCCTTCATACCTTGTGCCACACAGGCACGAATATCTTTATATTGTTTCTTGGCTGCTAGCACCCTCTTTCTTATTTTTACCTCATCACCAGTGCTTTATGGGGACTTTTACAACCCTGTCAACAATCTTTCACTCGCAGCCTTCTCCTGGTCATTCTCTGTTTGAGGTTGCCCATCATTGGCAATTGTCCTCCTCAATAGCTCCAATTCACTTCTATACACAGCATGCATCATCATAGAAACAATTACATTAGTCATAATATTAAACCAAATGCATGTATCATCACATTCGAATTCATAAACATCCTCAAATGTTTCCATAAGTGCAACACAAACAAATTTCGATTGTATCTTCAACAATACAATCCTTATTACTTATGGTGTCAAGAACTTTTTATTTTTATTGGCATACCAGCTTTCTCATCCAAGGGAAAACATAATACTCAGCAAGGAAAGAGTTGAGGACTCTACCCTTCTTCCAACTCTTCCTACACCGCCTGGGACTTTTCAGCCCAGTCGAGTTATCTCTAAGGCCCCATTGTCTCTTCTCTACTTTTGCAATTCTACACCCTGTCGAGATCTTCCTGCTCTTTTCCTTGAGCCACCTTGGTTAGGCCTCACCCTAACCCTTTTTTGGATACCGCAACATGCTTTAGTAGAAAATCTTTGCTCATAATGAATTATGAACATGTGCATCCTACACACTTCCATTCGGTTATCAGAATGGTTAATATTCAGTTGTTGGTTAATCCAGGATTCTTCTATATGGAGAGGCCTTGTAGCCCATTGTTCAACCTTCAACAATTATTAGGGTTCTGACTCTGTTCTTCTGACAAAGTCCTTACACAGTTCCTCCACTAGGAACTCCTTCGGCATGCAACTTCCTTGTTGCATATCCATCACTATTTGTGATGGCCTCGGCCTTGAGTCAACTTTAGCTTTCTACTAAATATTCCCCTTAAGGAATGTAAACATGCATCTTTGTTAACTTACATCTATGAACTACATAACCATTTTCATAATCCTATCCTGCATGTAGTTGTCATAATTATATGGTGTAGACCCCCCCCCCCCATTTTCTCTCCAAGGGTTGTGTGATCTCTCAGTTTTAGGATCCTCTTAAGACTAAACTGAAACAGTCTTTGATTCCCTGCTGGAACCTATAAGAAACAATCCATGGGTCTTCACAAATTTCAGACCGCGTGTACAAGCGCTTAAACGCAAGTCTCTTCCATGTGACCACACACTAACCCAAAAAGTTGCGTTGGGATTTCACGTATCGGCGATATGAGTCAATCGACTCTCCGTCCTTCAAACTCTCGATACCCGAAATGCTAAAATTTTGGATCAGATCAACGATCAACAACAACTCTCCAACCAACGGTTGTGAATATGTTGCGATTTCACGTTTCGCAACTTCATGACTTCTGTTATGAAGCACCTTGAATCCTTTGATCCTTGAAATTGTGAAATTTTTGAGTTCTGAATCTGACGATCCTGATTCTTCCACGATTTGACATCTCAAATCTCGTCCAGGTTTCGCGTATCAGGGTTTCGTAATTTTGCGTGTCGTGAAGTCGAAAGACCTTTCACCTTCGTTCCCCCGACCCCCGAAATTGCAAGATTCTCTTTGGACGATCAATGGTCCAGATCACTCCTTTATCAACGACTATGATATTTTCGCGAATTTCTCGTTGCTTCTTCCAAGCCCTCTGGTTTTGCGACATTACGATATCTCATCGCAACTAACCAATGCGCTACTTCTCCAAGATCGCACAACTTGAAACACTTCGGCTCTTTCTAAATGGGTCTTGACTCTCGATCTTATCCAATCTTAAAAATTCTTTTCTGAAG
>JZKD02S0922668.1:135922-146071 GCA_000966675.3 Picea glauca | reverse complement strand
ATTTTCATGGACTCCAGAGGCAACTAAAGCTTTTGAACAACTTAAAGAGGTGATGTGCAAAGCTCCTGTCTTGACCACTCCAGACTTCACAAAAGCCTTTATTGTGGAATGTGATACCTCGGGAAATAGAATTGGTGTTGTCCTAATGCAAAAAGAAAGGCCCCTAGCTTTTGAAAGTCGGCCACTCAAGGGAAAGGTCTTAAACAAACCCATTTATGAGAAGGAAATGATGGCAATACTACATGCATGGAAGAAATGGCGTCCTTACTTAATATGTAGGCACTTCAAGGTAAAAACAGATCATGATAGTCTTACATACTTCTTGGAACAAAGACTGTCTTCAGAAGAACAACAAAATAGGTAACCAAGATATTGGGTTATGATTTTGAAATCATCTATAAAAAGGGGAAGCAAAATGTTGTGGGAAATGCACTCTCAAGAAAAGATGAATATGTTGAGGCATTTCTCTGTGCTATCTCGATCATCCAACCCGATTGGATAATAGAAGAAAGGGATGAATGGAAGAATGACGAAAAAGTGTGGACTCTCATTCAAAGGTTGCAGCAGGATTCTAGTGCATTAGATACATTTAGAATGAAAAATGATTCACTATGGTACATAGATTGCTTATATTTGTGTAAGAACTCCCAGCTCAAACCAAAGGTACTATTGGAATTGCAGACCTCTCCAGTAGGAGGGCACACGGGATTTTTGAAAACCCACCATAGAGTCCAGAAAGAATTATTTTGAGATGGCTTTAAAACTGATGTTCAAAGGTTTGTGGCGGAATGTTTGTTGGCATGTTTTACAGGCAACGTATGCTTGTCATTAATGGCAAGTACAACAGTGATGATGGCTTCAGTATAGGTACAATCTGCCAAGCGGTCACTAGAAGTATTTTGGGGAGATGCAGCAGAGCAAGCTCGTGAATACCAGAATAAATAGTGCAGAGGTGCACATAGAGTGCAAGAGTGTGCTTGTTCATTTGATGTCAAATAGGAAAGCAAGGAAGACCAGCGACGCAAAGATGGAGGACAAAACTTGGGCATTAGATCTGAGCGCAAGGTCTGACCATCGCGGGATCCAGGAGAACCTGCACGTTCTCTAAAGTGCTAGGAAAAGCGGCTTACAAAATCCTGAAGGCAAGAAGACCGTCTGTCTTTGGGCAATGCACGTGGTCAAAGATTAACATTTCACTGACTGGAAAGTCAAAGGAATGAAATTCTCTAACCTTTCAACTCGCGAAATCGCGAAATGTCAAAGACTCCATTTCAGAGTTTTGGATACTGGGAGTTGGAGGAGTCAAGAGTCGAGACTCTTCATCACAAGAGTCCCGAAGTAGCGAAATCTGAAATCGCAAAATGTCAAATACTCAATTTCAGAGTTTCGAAAACCGGGAGTTGGAGGAGTCAAGAGTCGAGACTATTCTTCATAGGAGTCCCTAAGTCGCAAAATGTCAAAGACTGCATTTCGGAGTTTTAGATACTGGGAGTTGGAGTCGTCAAGAGTCCAGACTCTTCATTACAGGATCCTCAAAGTCATGAAATGTCAAATGCCAAAAAGTTGATCTGACTCCATCTCGGAGTTTCAGATACCGAGAGTTGGAGGAGACGAGTCGAGACTCTTCATCACACGAGTCCCAAAGTCGCAAAATGCGAAATGTTGAAATTAAGAAAGCGCTTTATGGATAAGAGCTTGGTCACCGCCAGTGGTCACATCGTCGAAGAGCTGTAGAGAGGAACTCAAAGAAACAAGCTCCATTTAGCTCCATTTCGAAGTTTGGGAAATGGAGAGTCGAGACGATTCTTCACAGAACCTCCGAAACGCTAAATGTGAAATGTGTGTTAAGAATTAGCCCCTGGTCATAACCTATGGTCACATCGACGAAGGCTCAAGGGAGGAGCTAGCACGAAGCTAATCTCCATTTCGAAGATCACGACTTAGAGAGTCGGGATGCCTCAAAACAGGAATACCAAAATGCCGAAATGCGAAATGGCGAAATAAACGCAAGTCACGAAAGCGCCCTCAGAGCAGGCGTGTGGTCACCATCTGAGGCCACATGTGAAAGGAAAGGTGAAAGGTGTCAAAGGCACAAGGCGCAATAGGTTCACAGTGTAACTGCTAGAAACGACTGATTGCTTCTGCCAGAGGACTTGAAGAGACTTCAGGGTGATTGCCAGAGAAAATGAAGAGACTCAAGGCATCTGCCAGTGGAATGAAGACTGTTCATGTAGGCGATTGACAGATGGAAGAGCGTTGAACCCTGTAACTGCAACAGAGAGAATGAGCTCCACTGTGACAGAGAAGATGAAGAGTCTCAACTGTTAGAGAAGCTAAGGAATCTCAGCATAACACCCAGTGATGATGAACGCATGGGTATAACCGCCAAATAAGCTGAAGAATTGCCATGATGATCAGGAAGAGGACTCGACACGAGGAGAAAATGCAGAACGGAGAGACTGTGTTGATGCTTGAGTGAGTGAAGCAGTGGCAAGGGGGAGTGACAGTGAATATCTTGATGTGGAGAACAAGGGCGCAGGGAGAGCAGGCAGAAGGATTGTGCATAAAGCATGCACAAACAGGACAGAGTCTATAAGGATGAAGAACAAAGAAGAGATGGGTGATGTTGAAAATTATTTAGGTGTGTAGAATGAGGCAGAGTGCAGCAGATGAAATGCACAGAAGAGGAATGGTGCATTGAATGGACATGGCGCACAGAGCATAAAATCCATAAGAACAGAAAGCACAAGGATGTGTGCATGAAGACAAGTGAGGAAGACATAGCAGGGCAGTGTAGCAGAACAGTGATAAGACTGGTAAGCCATTGATGAACATTATATCACTGTAATTAGTTTCAGTAGCAAAGAATTATATTTTAGGGTGGTAGGGAGGTGCTAGGGAGGACTGTTTTCCTTAGAGGTTCAAGTGGGTGCTTGAACACAGGGAGTTGTATCTTCCAGTCTAGTCAAACATTCACAAGCAGCTTTATCAAACAGTGAAAATTTTTAGCATATCATATTAAACCATTTTGAAAACTTGTTTATACTAGAAGTATCCACATGAATTCACTTTAACTTGGCTATGGAATCACTCTAATTAGACATAAAACTAAGATTGTGCGAACAAAATACTGCTTGGAGGTCTAGGTTGGCCACCGTTCCTAAAAGGGGTAAAACAAATGCATTTTCTTTTAATATCATCTTTGGACTTGTTTTTAAAGTATTGCTTGTATTTAATGGAAGAAGAGAGATTGTACACCTCTCTTCCTTCATCATCTAATATTGTATTGCAGGTAAATGCTATGTTTTATTTTTCAGGTCACAAGGAGATTCAAAGGGTGAACTCCATGGATGAGGACTTTTCAAAGTCAATCTTTAAAAATTCACATCTACAAATATGAAGTGAAAATATTCCAAAAAAAAGAGGAAAATCACTTGATGTTGAGTTCATCTAATGAAACTCAAAGCTCTTGAAGGTTGCTTTCAGTTGTCGACCAACAACACCAACAATCTTATAAGATGGATCGAGATCAAACCAAAAGGCATGAAACTAATCATCAGAAGAAGACAAATTCATTTTCAAGTCACATCCATTGCCAAATAAACCTTTCATTTTTCATATTGTTCATAGTTTCATTCATCATCCATACAGTATGTTAAGCTCCATGAGCTACCATTGAAGTCTAAACCTATTATGCATCTATCCATCTACTCCTGGATTATGACTTCAACCTATGTTACTTTTCTAATCTTTCCATACTTCCCTACTCCATTTTATCTCACTTCCATCCGCGGAAGAATAAATAAATAAAAGGTCAAAAATAATAAAGGGGTTTGGCTGTGAAAATCCAGGTTCCTGGCACAGTACAAACCAGATTTCATATTGGAAAACCAAGTTACTTGGCCAGTATGAATTCTAAAAAATAAAAAGAGTTCTACTTCATTTCATTTCGTTTTGATTTTTACTAGCAAATATTTTCTTTCTTGCAAAATAAATCTCAAGACTTAAGACAAGTCTCAAAATAAACAAGAGGGAGAAGGAAACAAAAGCATCATTGATTTTGTTATCTTTTTCATCTCAAACCTTGCATACTTATAATCATTTTAAGAAGGGCCATGTTCAAAAGCATCATCTTGAAGGGACCTATTCAAAATCATCATTCAGAAGGGACCTGTTAACATGTTCAAGACATAATGTCTCACAAAAAGAAATCTATCAAGCATCCATCTTCAGTACATGGGACTTCAAATATATATTCCAGCAAGGGAAACTAAGGAAGATACTAAGCAAAGGAATCTAATAAAAACTTCATCAAATTTGTCATAAGGAAGGAGTTGCAGCAACATTCCAATCAGCTTCAACAAAGCAACATCACCAACACAATGAGCAACAAACAAGTTAGTATAAATTTTTCTTTTTAATGCTTTAAAAAATTTGGAAATTCTTCATAATCTAGCAATGATAAACACCTATCTTTTCCCTACACTACCTCTTCCTCACTTCATCTCATACACCCTCAAAGCATCAAAAATGGTACTCAAAGAAACCAATTTTGGTCTCCAAGGGAGCTATAAGGAAAAGATCAGGTTTTCAAATTCAAACAACAAGAGCATGGTCAGTAAAGAGGATCTTTTTGTAATTTTTTTATGATTTTTAACCTAAAAATCTTTACAAACATTTTCAAAACAAAGTTATTAAACTGATTATACAAACACAATGTTTTGAGTTGTACAATGCTCTGTTTTTTTGGAGACATACATACAGTGACATAAGTTGTTGTTTGCTAAGGTGAATGCATTAAGTACTACAAGGTGAATGGAAATGAATTAGGGGAGTTATAAGTCAAATGAACACATTTTAAAACCATTTCCTATAATAATTACAAGGAAACAGTGGAATTTCATAAAAGTATAATGAAAGAAAAGAGGGATCTTTAGCTATGATCGACCAATTTAAAGGCTGTACAAATGCATTTTTTAACCATAATACCCTTGTTAAGTTTCCCCAACAACGTTTTTTTTTTTCTTCCTAAAAAGTGTTGTAGCTTCACCTCTTTCCATATGTTGTTGTTTCACTTTGACGCTCCCCAGATTCGAACTGCCGACGCATTCTTGTGTTATACTTTACCTCCCTGCTCCAACGCATTCCTTATCCTCATGCTAACGCATTCTTCTCCAATCCAGTGCCATACCAAATCAAGAATCCCTATGTTCTAGCAAATTCTTCCCTCCTACGCCTATTTAGCTCGAAATTTCTGATAAACAATGGACTATATGTTGACAATTTCACTGTCAACATACAACATTTTCGCCCTGTGGATAAATCATGGCATTGAGGAAATACGTGGAAGCTGAATGCGTAAACCAAGGTGAAGATAATGTTTTCAAGAAGGAGTCAGCCAAGGAAAGGTAAGTTCGAATTCAATGTTAACAATTGTTATGTTAAGTGTCAAATTCAACTTCCTGAGGAATGTTTTGAGAACAGAAACAATTTATTTCTAGCAGAGGTTGATTGTAAGAAGAAAAACAGAGTTGTGTTTCAACAAGAAGGCATGGAATTTTTTTTTAATTGCAGATTGAATTGTCAAGGATGCTCTTTCATCAAAAAAATTTATGATTGAAAACAGAGAACAGCTTAGAAATTTAAAAACATAATTGAATTAAAACAAAGTCTGCAAGTTTGAAGAAGAAATCAAAACAATTGATTGAATAATATACAAGGTTGAATTTTTTTAGACAGTGATAGACCTTCGTTTTGTATAAGGAGGGAAATATTTTTTAGGCTCTTTCTCTTAAAAATTGAAAGAATGGTGTCTAGGTATGAACTAGAAAAGTTTGAACCATCAGAAATTCATAATGACTGTATACAAATTCTTGAACAAAATCAGTGGATATCTTTCTTTGAGAAGTTTTATGGATATTATGGGAAGGTTGCTTTAGAGTTTGTCTGTTCATTTAATGGTGACGGTCATTGTTGGTAACATCACCATCAGAATTTCTGAAGATGTAATTGCACAGGTCACTGGATTACCTCAAACGAGAAAAAGATACTTCAAAACTAAACACTTTAAAGACAAATCATGGACGACTTTTGTATCCAGATCTAGAGTTGCAGCAGTAAATTGGAAAAAATGAATTCCAAGAAGTTGGTTGATTCATCCTTTGGATGAATTAACCTATCTCATACATAAATTTATCACTTATGAAAGAAGGTTTAGTATTGTTTACCTTTATCACACCAAATTGTTGCAACATTTAAAGAATGACTATGAAATTAACGTACCCTACTTTCTATTGCAAAACATTTCTAATATGGCTAAGACTGTTCAAAAACAAAGGAGAAATACAGAAAAGAATTTGTACCACTATTGCTTCATCAAAATAATCATCACACATGAACTACAAAAATAGAACTTCTCATGGCAGCAATTTATCATTGGAAATGGTTTTGAAACAATGAAAAATAAAATAAAAGAAGAACATATCTTGATTGTGACAAATGATGAGGAGGAAATACAACATCCCAAAGAAACAAGCTCAAAACAGCCTATGGGAAGAATAATAACAAGAAGTATGGTGAAAATGAAAAAAGAATTCCAAGAAAAAGATAAGATTTTCACCACATATGAAAGGAAATCAAGAAAACGTCAACAAGTTCAAAAAAAACAAATAAAAGAAAGTGATGATGAAGCATAACAAGCACAATACGCGCATATTCAGACTTTGGAGAAACAAAAAGAGGCACAATCATTAGAAGATGATGAGCAAATGAGAGAAGAGGTGAAACAATTAATTAAAAATATGAAAGAAGAAGCTCAATCACCACAGAAAGTAGATCAAATAGAAAAAATGGTTGGTGGGTCCAGATCAGGGCTTGATATGAAAGGCAAGAAAATAAAAAAAATTGAAGAAAAAGATCAAAGAAATAGAGGTCTTGGAAATATATTTGAAAACGGAAAATGAAATGTTGAGGACTCAAAGCCATAAAATTCATGAGGAAAATGAAAAGCTGAAGAAGAAGAAAAAGAAGTTTCAAAGGCAAAACAAACTAATCTCCGAAAAAGCATACAAATGGCTTCAGCAAAAACAAGCATACAAAGAAAAATATCAGAGGTTTAAATTTCTTCATACAACTCAAGCCAATGTGGATACATTATTACAGGTAGCAAAGGTGGAAAAAAACTATTGACAGGAGTTCAAGAACATTTTTTGTGCATGAGGAAATGCAAAGTATTCCTCTTGGGGAAGATGTTGGATACCATTTTATGTTTATTTTCACTTCACAAATCATATTTTTGTCTCCAAAACCATCCATTTTGCCTTCAGTTTATTCCATATTTTACATAAAACAGCATGTGCTTAAGAATTGAATTTTCAAATTTTTGACATTAAAATTAAAAATTTATCAAAAATTACAAGATTTGACTAAATCCCGTAATTGCTCCTAGGTTCGTGTACTTGTAGGACAGCTGGGAAAATCTGAGACATGGGTCATGATCCTTGACGTACAAGGATGGATGAATACCTATCAGCTTCGAGATCTGAGCTTTCCAAGTGTTCGGTCAACGTTGGTCAAACAGAGCCACTTCAGTAGAAAATACCATGTTTTAGCATAAAATCGTGGTCAGTTTTAGATTTTCTTGGGATTTGTTCATATCTTATGGATCTGAAGGGGGTATTCGACCTTCCTAGAATATTTTATGGATCTGATCATTATCTTTAGGAGGTTTTTTAGCATTATCAGTTTCAAAACTCTTATACAAATATTCCAATACATGGACTAGTATTACAATCTGATGTTAATGAAAAAAACTCTGAATTTTCAGTCTTGAGATCAGTTTGGTGTTTTATTCTTGATGATGTTTATGAGATGATTATGTGAATGTTGCTGGAAATTCTTTCTTAGTTGAAGCAACTCAAGTGTACAAGTGAAGCATTGGAGGGCCCCCTTTGCCAAACTAGTACACTCTTCCTTTATGTTTTTTTCAAGTAATCTTTGACATATGTTTTAGATCAAATCTTGTTGTAAATGAGTTTTATGTATGCATTTATTGTAATTAGATCAATTCAATAGTTAAGTAATATGTTTAATGTTTCCAAGCATTGCTCATGTTGTGAATGATTTCTTGAATAAGAATTCAATGTGTAGTTTGCTTTCAAGCATTAAGATGGTCATGAATGTTTTTTGAGTTGTTTATGTTTTCAGTGCTTTTGATTTAAAAAGAATTAATAACAATTGCTACTGAATGAAAGAAAACAATGAATGCATCTCTTGAATAAGAGTTTTGTCTTTCTAGCATTGATAAGACTCTGAGCTAGTTTTGAATATCTTTTTGAATGCTTATTGTTAATCAAATGCTCTTTAAGAAAGATTTGTTGATTAATGTCGTGAGATCTATGAATAGGACTTCTAAATAGAAGCTTAGCATCTCCTCCATATTCAGCTCTTAGAATAGTCTATCTCTAAGCTCATATATTTTGAGTGTGCATCAAAGTCTTACAAACTCCGGATTGATAATTAATGCACTCTAATTTACATTAGTCGATTGGAGCCCAACATATCCCCTTCTAGAACTTTCGTGAAAGTTATCATTTTCTTAGTCTTTTGACATCATCGCACTCTGGCTATAGAGAAGCCTGCAGAGACGTCGCATATCAACTTTAGAGCAGAAGGCGACAATCAAGCATCGGTGCACCCTGTGTATAGTGCAATCTGTGACGAGAAAGCCAGTTACTAGGGTCATTTGTAAGAGAAAACCAGTTACTTTTCTCATGGAGAAAGGCTCTTTTTGGGAACATGAACATAAGTTGACAATGGATCACTGGGGTGACAAAAATAATGTGTAACAGTATGTCTCGTGGCTATGTCTGAATTTGAATTCTTTAGGGCATAGATCCATAGTGTATTCCTGGTGGATATGTTGATTCACAATAACATGAATCCACAGTGTATATTTAGTGGCCATGACTCACTAGACATTTTGTTATGCAGGTTCCCGACAATGTTATATTATTATGTTGATTTTTGACTGTCTGCAGGTTCCCGATCAATACGCTCTTTGTTTCTGTCACACACATTCTACAAATTATTTCAGTTGTCATGAGTTACAGCTTCATACTTTGTGGGGCATTCTGTTACACATTATTTTGGTCACCCCAGTTCTCTATTGACAACATATGTTCATGTTCCCAAAAAGAGTCTTTCTCCATGAGGAAAGTAATTGGCTTTCTCTTACCAACAACATTATTAAGAGAGGACGTCACAGGCTGCACTATACACAGGATGCGACGATGTCTAATAGTCGCCCTCTGATCTAAAGCTAGGATGCGACGTCTCTATAGGTTGCTCTATAGCCAGGGTGCGACGATTTCAAAAGACTAAGAAAATGTCAAGTTTCACGAAAGTTCTAGAAGGAGATCTTCTAGAAGATGGGGTGGCCTCCAAATGGTTGAGATCTTACTCGCTTCTCTGATTTGGTGGGATCATCCGAATCTCTTCAACCATCCCTCTTTCCCCTATATAAAAAGGGATTTCTCATGGAAAAGGCTAAGGTTAATCGAGGTTGAATAGGCTTAGGATTGTATGTAGAATTTTACATTGGATCATTCTTGAGGGCTTCATTTCAATGCACAAGTCATTGTAGATTTTCCTCATTCATGATTAGAGAAAGTGTGTGTTGGAGCAAAGGGTCATCAAGAGGGTACCTTATGACATCAAGGATTTGGTTATAATCTCCACTTTCATTTTAATATGATACAGTGATATTTTTTTTACCATAAAACTTATCTTGTTTTATTGTATGATTCTTTGATCACACGCATAAGTTCTTGTTGAGTATATTAGATTGCTTTCACTTTGGTTGGATTATGTTCCCTTGCAGATTCAATATCACAAAAGCACCGAAGTGGAGCTAGGATGACAATGGCAAGAGGAATCGGCATTTAAACGATATGTTTCATATCTCTTGTTAGCTAGTAAACTCAATAGTTAGAGCTTAGAGAAAGCATCATATTTTGTTTTGTTTTGTTCTAGATCTAATTGGATCTAGTGAGATATGTTTATGTCAGCATTTACTGATATGTCCCATAACACATCTATCTCCCCCTTCCTCTCACAATCAGTCTCACTCTATTTCCAACCCCCTCTCTC
>JZKD02S0922668.1:114261-125968 GCA_000966675.3 Picea glauca | reverse complement strand
AACCAAACGGAGAAGCTTTTCATGTAAAGGGTTTGCAATAATAACACGTGCACAATGGTCAATCACACAATTCTTAAGAGTGTATGTAATAATATCATATCCTGCAACACCCTCACCAATTGTCACCAAGAAATGTGATTGGCACTTATGTTCTTCTTTATTACCACAAAATCCCACCAATGTATCATTTTTTCCTATCCATCTGACATATTTTTTTCTCGACAATTTCATCTTCAGCAAGCAAAACAAGAATTGGGCCCCCTATACCATGTTTAGTTTTATAAGAAGCATAAACGTTTTGACTGCCTCAAAAATGTAATTGTTCTCCCCTGGGATATATGCCAATGATTTTCTAACTTACCTTAAAGTTGTAGATATTGAAGGGCCATCCAAATTCAAACTTATAAAGCTATGTAATCTAGGACCTCCTCACAACAAAATCATCTCATGGATAGATTTAGTGGATGTAGTATACCTTCTTACTGCTTTTGGATGCATCAAGTTGTGAAAAATATCTTCGACAAATTCCAAGACTGTATTTTTACCTTGTAATTTTCCTTGCTTATGAGCCTCACACACACCCTTGCAAAACCTAAAGACATCCTTCATTTTTGTAGATTCAAACAATTTTCCTGATAGGACCTCATTCTAATAGACAGTGTAGCAACATTTGTCCTCTCCCACCAAAGAGCTCCAATTGTTGATTTATGGCTAGCATTTGCACCTCGTGCAACAATTTTGAGTTTAGTTTGAGTCAAATGGTCCAGTCTTCTCCCTTTCTGTGTATCTATCCCTTGTCTTTTAATGTTGCTCCTTGATTCACGATATAAGCGCATCCTAAATTCATTACATTCAGGAATCAACTTACAAAAATTGCATGTAAATGAACTAAAAGGGATCATTGTTTCAAAAGCCCTCTGGCAATGAATATGTCTATATGTGCCATCAATACGACATTCAATACCATAATAACATAGTGTCCTCTTGGTATGCTTCTTTGTGGCCCATAATTTACCACCCTGTTGATCATCCATTAGGACCTTTGTATCCAGTCTCTCCCCATTTCTATCAATATAGGGATCCCAATAGCCCAACATTGTAATTTCAAGGGAGATAAATGACCTACAATAATATGAAAAATACATTAAAAAATGAACTAGTTTCAAAAAAGATAACAAACAAAATAATGTGCATATTCAAATTCAAAAAGGTATTAAATTAAAACTTGCATAATTAACAAACTGAAGCAGAAGCCCTTAGATTTGTAGAATTCATGTGTAAGAGTGATGGTGATGATGGAACCAATAACCTAGTCAAACTTTGTTGGGACTTCTCAATGGTAGGCTTCTTGAGTCTAACGATTGTGCCAATCCTCGACCTACTTGTATTATGCAAAGCCTCAACTGTAGAAGTAATATTTTTCTTTTATTTCATGTGTTCATTCAAAGAATTGACAATATTACCACTCACTGGAACTAAACAAAACCATTTACTACATCGTGTATATTCCACTTTTACTTTTCTCTTGTCCTCATATTCTGCAAATGTTGCTTCTATCATCTTAAACAAATCAAGATCATGTTTCTTGTTGAAATCAATTAGAAGTTTGATTGCTTCCTCAATTTCAAATCGGTCTCCAACCATTGTTGTTCGTGTTGCTTCATCATGACATGAAGGAATTTGACTATTTCCCACTACTAAAATGTTATGTTGAAGAGTTGTCGATCTGATATGATCATTTTTTAAGTTGATAAACGTTCAAGATGCCAATGATATATCCCATGTTCCATAAGCAACACCACAATTTTCACACAAGATCTTTATTTGAGGTTTTCCCTTTTCTGAAGGTACTTGGAGACTAAGCTTCTCCCCAACAAATTGTTCCATTAAACTATTCACTTTGTTTCTCCAAGATGTCAATACAACAGGATCAACAAATATGTATTGTTGTATAGAATATGTCGCAATTTAAATCTTAGTTGTTTATGCATAGGTTCCTCCACATGCTCACCGATGTTTCCAACATTTGGGGCCTTTTCCTGCACACCTGATCCAAATGTTTCAATTTACAATGTGTCTAGTTTCCTTTTCACAACTATGGTTGTTGTTGTTGATATTATGGTAGCTACGGGAGTTATTTACCTCCACATGTAAACCTGACGAGAATAGAATACTCTGGGAAGCAAGAGAAACCCTAATGAGTTGGCTAATAACCCTAGAAAACTTGTCGGCTCAAGAAGATAACTTATATTAGGTTATTAGCCTCCAAGAGAAGAAGTCATCCAGAATAAATAATATATACTGAACAGACAGATACCTAGAATGAGAAGTCGACCCAGGCAATTAGCCAAAATTACTATAAATATAGGAGGCCAGTCCTCATTCTGGCAGGTAATCTCAGAATTGCAGAGTAGCACTTGTGTACAGTGCAATGCCCAGTTTTGTGTGCAGGTTTCAGGAGAGCTGTCAGTGCAGCTACTGCAGCTAGCAGTTATGTTTTGGCTTGGAATATCTCTTGGCTAGGGTTTGGACTATCTGATCAACTCTTGTTGGTACGCTCTCCTTGGGGAAAGATGTGCTACCCCTTGTTTCGCTATCTAGCCTAGGGTTTGCTTCTAGAGTGATTCTCTGTCAAGGTTAAGGTGCTCAGAGGGTGGCTTCAGCCTATGGTTCGGTGACAATAGAGATATTGTCAATAGTAAAATGAGCACATCCATTATATTCTAACAAGTTGTGGGCCCACACCTCCTTCATTCAGTCTAACTATTGGAAGGAAACATAGTCGTAAGGATATTGAGCTCACTGAAGGGTTGTCGCTAGGGTTTCTAGCAGGAGCAGTCACCATAGCATTGTTGCTAAGCTTACTAGCAGTTGCAGAAACCCTAATCCTCTCGTTGAGGCACCTTAAGTGAAGGGATTGACCTAATTTCTGGAAAAATCAGTACGCCCAAGCCTAGCGCATCTCCTGATATTCTCAGCAAGCCAAGACATCAAGTTTGAGTTTCTGGTCAAATCTAGGGTTGACCAAGTCAAAGCAGCCATGACTTACTCTATGAAGTCAGAGAACGCGTTAGATGTAGCTTCTAACTTCAGAGCGTGGAAGACAAGGATCAACCTCATCCTTGCCAAAAATAAAGTGTTGAATATCGTGAAAGGAAAGATCGTGGAACCAGTGTTTGAAGAAGGAAAAGAGAAGGAACCACAAAACATTGTAGTTATGGAGAAGTTCAAAGATGGTGACATCAATGTTATGGGTATCATAGTGGAATCTATAAAAGACCACTTGATACCCTACATCTCCCATCTTGACTCATCGAAGAAGATGTACGACGCCCTAACAAATCTCTTCTCGGTCAGAAACATTGGACAAGTTACGAGTCTGAAGAATGAGCTCCGTGACATGAAGATGAATGATGAGGATAACATAACATCATATTTTGTGAGAATCTCTTAGTTAAGAGATCAACTACAAGCTATTGAAGAGATCATCTCAAAGAAGGAATTGGTAAACATAGTACTCAATGGTCTTCCCAAGACGTGGGATGCATTTGTCGCAATCATGAACACAAAAAAGAAGTATCTGACATTTGAAGAACTTTGGGCTTGTTGTGCTCAATAAGAATCAAGGATCAGTGCAAGATTCAAAAACTTCAGGAACAAAAGGAAGTTTGGTTCAAAGAAGAAGACAAATCAAGATTAAGATATTTCAGAAATACAATGCTTCAACTGTCAAAAGTATGGTCACTACAAGAATCATTGTCTCGAGCTAAAGAAAAGGAAGGAGAAACATGAAGCATCAATTGCCAAAGAAAAGAAACCTACAAGGAAGACTAAGCAGGATGGAAGAGACTTATTCGTCTAAAGGTAACAATACTCTTCTTACTTCTTGTACATATCTTGTTTGTATCGTCTCTGTACATATCTTGTATATCTATCTCTTGAAAGATAATGTGTTCCAAGATGAACTATACCTATGGAAGAACAACAAGATAAGGATTTATATCATTAGATAATACACATGAAAGGTTGAAATATGTCAAACAAATCATGTGGAAGCTATTTCAAGATAAGCCGAATCAATCATGAAGAGACTTAGAAGAAGCAGAGACAGAAAGAAGTCAGAAATCAAGAGGAAATTAGAGAAAGACTTATGACGTTTTGTAGAAGACAACAACACATAAGCGTGGACTCTGTTAGACAAAGGGAGCCGATTATATGCACTCATACATGAAGCAAGGATTAGGAGGGAGCTAATCCTATGATCCATTGAAGATGATGAAGTATATATCCATTGTAGCAACCATGAAAGACAATCCCTGTCCAGTTCAACTCGGAAGAAGTCTTCTTCGAAGAGAAGCATTAAAGTATCCTTGGTTGTGCATCCACATCTGTGATCCTATGATGAAAGAAAGAAATGGAAACTTTAGGGCATGGAATCTATAAGAAACTCCATGGACCCGAGAACTAAAGAAACACATCAAGAAGAACATGAATATTCCAAGAAAGAAAGAGAAGCTAGAACAACCAGTCATTTTATTAAGATACACAAGATTATCAGCCTGATATGAACTAACTAAAAGCAATCAACTGAAATTTGTGGTGAAGAACAATGTTTATATGCAAGCATTGCAAGATCCAGAACTAAAGGTTCTCCCAAATGGAGGGAGAAGGATATGATGATTACTTGTTCCAGTAAATCAGACATGCCTCTACATGAGTCATTATATCATTCGCAATATCCATGGGCTGGAGTTCTACATCAAAATGAATGTAAATAATCTTCTCCATAGAAATTGAATAAAGAGCGTATGAAGAGCAACCTCAAGACTTTGAGGCATAGACCCTTGTATGCAGATGGAAGAAGATAACTTGGTAGAGAACCTCCAATGCACAACAGAAGCGTGGTGAAGATTCTCTATAACATAGATATTATATCAGAATGATTACTCAGAAGATCAGGATGATGGATTGCCTATCGATGACAAAGATCTCATGATGACAAAAGAAGTGACACATGGATATGTTCCAACTTGACTCTTGCCACGATATTGTGAGCTAGCAAGAGGAATCCAACAATGACATACCTTATTGACCAGAGCTACATGAAGCCTTCAGAAGAAAACCAGTGTTCCAAACCAAAGTACATTTGAAATCAAGCATTACATTATCTGTGATGAAGTCCAAAAAGGAGAAAGTGGTTCTCCAATACATATCTCCACAAATGAGCAGATAAGCAGACATTTTAGTAAAATCTTTTGTTCAAAATGAAAGAGTTTGCGTACTCAAGCTGGAGCTTGTGGAGATGACTTCCTTATTAAAATAAAAAGGAAGAGATGACTCCCAGGTTGGGAGAGAGCATTGATGTATTATTTATTGATGGACAGTCATTTTTCAGTTCGAAGAATGGTCCAGGATGAGTAGAATCTTTCATGTTCGGAAAATGGATTGAGATTTCTGACGAACAACGATTTCCCATTTTGGTTAACATGGAAAGTGGTCTAGAATGTTGATGTACCATAGACAACGACTTCCCATTGTGGTTAACATGGGGAGTGGTCTAGGGCAGTCTCTCTTCTTGAGGGTTACTCAAGAAGACTGGCCTGCCTCGCCGGACAAAGATTTGTCATTGTGGTTAACATGATGAATGGTCTATTTTGGAGGTTGGTACAAGACAATATTTTCCTCTTCTGGTTAACAGAGTAAATGGTCCGGACAATCATTGCTTAGGGTATATTCCTTCTCTCCAAGTTGCACTTTTTTTACAGTTGCAGGAATGGCCTAGGGTGGGGAATGGTCCAGGCTCGGCGATCAGGGATAGGCATTCCTTACGGCAGATTCATTCTCTCTAGGTTACACTTTGTTTCGTGTCAAAGGAATGGCCCAGGGTGAGAAATGGTCTAGGGTCAGAAATCAGAACAATCATTCTCCTTGTTTGAGAAGAATAAGGCAGATAGCCTATCGTTGATGTTCTACTCTGAGGATAGATATTCTCTCAGATTTCACAGATGTGAGTAAAAGATTGGACCAGATGATTTAGTTTATATCATAACATTGTTTCTGTGCAGGTTGATATCAGATAATTGTTATGAATACTGTATGGCAGTAGATGTATACTACTGTGGTGGATGTGTTCCACTGCTCATGACTATACGTTACTAATCAAGTACTTGTTTGCTACTTGGTGTGGTAGTGTACCACTGGATTGTAGTTATGTACTACTATGGAAAGACACAATTATGTTCTATTTTGCTCTGATTGCCTTGAATACTATCAACAAGTTGGTAAATGATTATCAACCAGATGAATGATTAAAGTACGGAGATTTCCCAGACGAAAAATGGTTAAAAACATATACTCTTCTAGGACGTATGTCCAGATTAGAATAATGACTCCTGTGTCACTCTGTGGAGTGAGCATCATGTCTGATTACTCAGATAGAGTATGGTTTCGAGAGATGATGTAGTTGATGACACTAATGATGATGATGGTGCTCATGATCTAGTCATAAGATAGTATATACACCTATGTTAATGATACTGGGTGAATGGTATGTTTGTGCTCAAGACCATTACCTCTAATACCTCCCTAGCTAGGACGGAGTTTTGATATTATGGTAGTTGTGAGAGGTATTTACCTCCACATGTAAACCTGGCGAGAATAGAATACTCCGAGAAGCAAGAGAAACCCTAATGAGTTGGCTAGTAACCCTAGAAGACTTGTCGGCTCAAGAAGATAACTTATATTAGGTTATTAGCCTCCAAGAGAAGAAGTCGGCCATAATAAATAATATATATTGAACAAACAGATACCCAGAATGAGAAGTCGGCCCAGGCAATTAGCCAGAAATACTATAAATACAGGAGGCCAGTCTTCATTCTAGCAGGCAATCTCAGAATTGCAGAGCAGCACTTGTGCACACAACAGTTCCCAATTTTGTACGCATGTTTGAGGAGAGTTGTCGATGCAGCTGCTGCAGCTAGCAGTTACGTTTTGGCTTGGAATATCTCTTGGCTAGGGTTTGGACTATCTAATCATCACTTGTTGGTGCGCTATCCTTGGGGAAAGGTGCACTACCCCTTTTTGGCTATCTATCTTAGGGTTTGCTTCCATAGTGAGTGTCTGTCAAGGTTAAGGTGCTTGGAGGGTGACTTCGGCCTATGGTTGAGTGACAATAGAGATATTGTCAATGGTGAAACGAGCACATCCATTATATTCTAACAGTTGTTTCCACTCTCCATTTTTCCTCTTGCTTTGCATTTAACGAGTGCCCTTTACAAACAACCAACTCAAAAGGATATCCAATGACTCCATCATCCACAATTTCATGACGGACTTCAGAAAATGTAAACTCTTTTCGACCCCTCACTATGTCAAAGACATAATTCCCTTCATTGGCTACAATTTCATATTCCAAAGACATCTGCATTTCCATCCATATGTACCTTAGTAAATTAAGAACAACAAGTATACCAACTATTAAGACAACGTAAATTTAAAATAACATGTAGATGTAACAAATTTATAGCTACCTATAAATTTATGGGATTAAGAAGAAAATTTCAACCTAAATACTTGAAATACAAATTACCTATAAATTGAGAAGACACTATAAATTACCTACACTTTTGTCTTACAAAAATTGCAAGAAGGTGTCCATGTGGATTGGTGGTGGTATTTTGTTTGTTTTTTTGTGTGTTTTTATTATTGCTACCATACATGTACTGCAGCAAGACAAAGTAGATTGTGAATGGCAAAGGTAAGAATCCATTTCTTTTACACAAATGTATAAACAGATCTTGGCAAATGTTCCAATTGAGATGAGTAAATGGATTAAATGGCATGCCATTCAAGGCTAAGTTCCCTCTTGTTGATTTATATAGCTAAACAATATTAAAACAAACAAATCTGAAACTATAGTCTCATACTTCACAAGGATTCAACAGGTTCATGATGAACTGTCAATTGTTGGGGAAGTTGTGGATGAGATGGAACTTGTAAAATTAGTACTGAAGGGTTGTACTAAGCATTGGGATACATTTGTGATATGTATCCTTTCCAAAGACAAGCTTCCTAATTGGGCCAGATTGTGGGATGAATTTACCCAAAAGGATATTTGGGAGGAATCTATAATTCATGGGCAGTGCAAAAGTGTAGATGAGAATCTTTGTCTAGTTGAGCAAGCAAAGAAGGGAAAGGATAAAGCCAAGCAGAACCAGAGTGGAGGAGCATCTTCACAAAGGAATGTTATTGATGGGGAGACAATGACCTGATTGCAGAGAGCCTAAGCGACGAACTTGAGGCTAAGATGACCCGAGTTGACAGCACCAACATTGCTTGAAAGGAAAAGATGTGGCACGCCCCTTTTATTATTTTATTTTTTGGTTTCTATCAATTCACCCTCCCTGGTCGCAGGAAATTAAGGAATAGCCATCACATTTATCAACAATTGGTTCATATCACTTAGGATTCCCCACCACGACTACTCAGTCCTAAGCTTTACATTTTTTGCAGATTGTTGATGTTCCCATTATCAATCTTGACTATATAAGACAACACTGGTCTCATGGACACAGGATCCCCCTCGATTAGTTGAGAATGCACTTGCACCATCTACAGATAAAGACAGTCACAAGATTCCACACGAGGATGGGATTTGTTGGTTTTTCTCCCTCTGAGAGGTGAAGAAAGAAGAGCACTGTAATTGAATAGCTTTTGTACAGATCATGTTAAGAAAACCATTGGCCCTCTAGATACTCCATACAATAGGACTATAGTAGCTTGAGATCTAAATTTCTTTTTGGGGCAATCTGCTTTGAGTTGTGGTCTTTATGACAAGATTACTTTTATGATACTCAATCCCTCCCCGATGATAGTCAATGTAACAAGACTTCAGTATAGTAGTTTATTGATATGGCCTAGCCAGGGTGAAGAGTTTGCATTTTTGGCTATATGGGGTCGAAGAACAAAGTTAAAGGGCCCAAAGGATATATGTATTATTGTAACTGTAGATCCTATTGTAATCTATTATAATATTATTATTTACCAAAAATAAGGAAAAGTTAATTCTATTTATTATCTTCTAAGGCCAATAACTGACCGAATCATTTTCAATTGGCAGATACAAAGAAATATTTGACTATACAATAAGAACTCAATATTTACTCGATCAATCATTCGATATTGAGCCAGCGTAGATACTAACACCCGTATAGAAGCTATTATTAGAATTTAGAAATAAAATGATCCACATCAATTAGACTAGTGCCTCTTTGGCATTCAGAGCTATTATTGCCATTTTGTGAACAAGTTTTTAATGGAAGTAGACAATCTTTGTTAGTATATAAGTTGCAACCAGGACAACATAAATTTGTGTTCAAAATTGGTAATACAGAGAAAGGGTGACAATGTTGAACTACAACCAGGACAACATCAATTTGTGTTCAAAATTGATAATACAGAGAAAGGATAACAATGATGAACATCCTGATACCCAGATGAAAATAGAACAGAAAAGGTTCAATTTTGTTAAAGTGATCAAATGTGCTAATTCTATTTATTATCGTCTAGGGGCAATAACTGATTGAATCATTTTCAATTGGCAGATACAAAGAAATATTTGCCTATACAATATGAACGGAATATTTACTCAATTAATTTTTGGATATTGAGCCAACATACATGCTAACACCAGTACAGAAGCTATTATTAGAATTTAGAAATAAAATGATCCACATCAATTGGACTAGTGCCTCTTTGGCATTCAGAACTATTATTGCTATTTTATGAACAAGTTTTTAATGGAAGTAGACAATCTTTGTTAGTATATAAGCTACAACTAGGACAACATAAATTTGTGTTCAAAATTGATAATATAGAGAAAGGATAACAATGATAAACATCATGATACCCAGATGAAAATAGAACAGAAAAGGTTCAATTTTGTTAAAGTGATCAACTGTGCTCTGCAAATTCTCACTTCTGGGTTTATTGTTGAATGGTCATAAGCTTCATTGTGAATGGAAATTTCAAATGATATGTAATTCCTAGGCCCTTCCAAAATAGACTATAGCAAACATTTTCATTTAATGCACTCTTTCTACGAATGGGAATAGTTTATTTGTTTGCCAAGTTTAATTTGACTATTGTAGACAATAATACCAATTTTGATAAAATATTCGTGGTCATTGACAGCTTGAGCAACATTAACTATTATATTTCAAATGGTATTTATCAACGCAGCCACATTTGTAGACTCGTGTAAAAAATAGATGCGAAACTTTTGATCCACTTAGAATAAATATAGAGTGGCCTCAATTATTAACTTTCAAAGTGAAGAAACATCACAGATCAAGGGTGTTAATATCATCTCTAGAAATCTTGAGAAACATTAAGTATTATATATCAAATAGTATTTATCAATGCAGCCACATTTGTAGACTCATGTTAAAAATAGATGGGAAACTTTCGATCCACTTAGAATAAATACATAGTGGCCACAATTGTTGATTTTCACATTGAAGAAACATCACAGATCAAGGGTGTTATTATCACATCCACTTAATACACTATTATTTTATATAGAGCATTTGACTCTATTAGTAAATATAAGACAAAGTGAAAGCTTTCGCCTCTTCTCATTTACAGATTCCTATTAGTATTGTCATTAACTGTCTTTTCACATTTTACAAATTTACTCAATTGAAGGATAAACCAGAATGGCATGGCCCTGACAAATTATCCGCATCTTGTTCAAACTCAAAGCACATTGGTTTATTTATCATATAGAACAAAACCATTCACATGTGACTTCACATCTCAAGCAGATCACAACGCGTCTACAACATCTTGGATAAATTGATGTTTTTTCTAGTGTTGAACATATCTCCGATATATTCAACAAAAATATCCAAAATGTCAGAGACATTTTAACCCTCCTAAAACTTTCTGCAGAAAATGCCGCGACACATCCGACACAATGAAAGTTTCACGACACGTTCATTGTGTCACGAGAATTTGGCAAAGTGTCGCGGGTCGATGCATTGTGTCACCCTGCTGAGATGACCCGCGGAAAAAATTTCGTGTGAGGGGTTTTAGAGGCCGCATCTCCTTTCCTTTTGTCATTGTTTCATTTGTGAAGTGTGAGAGAGCTAGAGAGGTGTGAGGGAAGTCATTATGCATCTATCCAAGGAGGAGAAAGCCAAAGATCTTGCTTCCATTAGCGCCAACGGAGAGATCAAGATTTCCAGGTATGATCAAAAACGTTTTTCTTTTGAAGATTTGAACTTTGTTTTTTTAATTTTTAGAGTTAGGCTAGGGTTTGCAATGTATCTGTTCTTGTTGTTTTTTAATGGAAGATTCAATCATTCTAATTCATCTATCTCTTATTATATAACATTTGCATTATCATGTGTTTATTTTTTATTTTTTTTGTGCCATAGGTTTAATATTTTCATCTAAAGAAAATGCCGAAGGCATTGGATCCAACGTGGGTGTATGGTGAACTAGTGCAACTTCTCGATAGACAAGTATTGACATGCAATCTTTGCGGCAAAAAGATTTTTGCAGGAATTAGCTGCTTGAAATACCACCTTGCCAAAATCCTTGGGTTTGATGTGGATCATTGTCCAAATAGTACCCCAGAAATTGTGCATATTGCAAACCAATCACTCATTGATATGGCTAATAAGAGGGATGCGATCAAGACTCG
>JZKD02S0922668.1:87969-112057 GCA_000966675.3 Picea glauca | reverse complement strand
GAAGGACTCACCAAGAGAGCTCAGATATGGGGTGTGATTGATGAGCGATGGAATAACACTCTCCATCGTCCCATTCATGCAGCAGGGCTCTACCTCAACCCTGCATTAGCTTATGTTTGTGGATTTAATTTTCATGGTGAGGTCATTGATGGTTTCCTCTAGTGTGTTCAGAGGATGGTGCTGACTCCAGCTGAATGCTCAGAGATTTCTAGACAAAATGAGATATATAGGATGGCATCCGGGATGTTGGGCTATGATATGGTTCTCCAAGATAGGACCACAAGGATGCCAGGTAAGCTTCAATTTCAAATTTTGTTTATTCCTTTCTACATATTATATATGACATTTATTGCTTGATGGAAATTTGAAATATAATTCATTGTCTTCCATTCATTTTATTCATTGTAGATGTCTAGTGGAAACACTATGGTGGAAAGCTCCCAGAGCAGCAGAAACTTGTCGTTCGAGTGCTTAGTCAAACTTGCAGTTCTTCAGGTTGTGAGCGCAATTGGAGTGTCTTTGAAAAGATACACTCCAAGAAGTGCAACAGGTTAGAAATGTTAAAAAATGCAACAATCAAAATTTAAAATGTTTAAACTTTATATTTTTTTTTTAATTTTAATTTTTACAATTTAGTATTTACTATTTATTTACCATCACTAACTATAGCTCTCAATGTTCATATAGGTTAAGTACCCAGTGCCTTAATGACTTGGTATATGTCTACTGCAATCTAAGGTTGTGGGTAAAGCAACTTGACGAAAAACCTGACATAGAAGCCATTTCATTGGATAACATTGACACCACCAGTCAGTGGAGGGTGGAGATTCAAAAGCATGAGATGGAGGAAGCCCCCAAGTGGTTGGAGGAGCATGCAGATAATTTGATGGAGGAGGGGGCAACAGAGGAGGAGGACGATGTTTCACTTCCAGTGGATACAGAGGCTGAGGAGGAAATTGGACTTCCAGTGGATCCAATGCCACCACCACCTCCACAGAGAGCCATACCTGGAGTTGGACTTGGGTCTGTTGGGACTGGGAGGAGGCAACACACTTTTCCTTCCACCTCGTCCCCATCACTTACCACCTCAGAGAGAGCATTTGGAGTAGTTAGAGCTTCCACTCCAACCTCATCTAGAGTACCGCCACAACCACCTATTGCTTCCAAAGGAAAATTGGTGCCCTTTACCCGTAAAAGAGCTAGAGCAGCAACAACACCACGACATAGAAGGAATCAATGATTTGGATTCCTATGATCTATCATTTTCATTTTATGATGTACTATTTAGTATCTAGATGCCTCATGATGATTCATCTCATGAGATACATTTGTTTTGATCAGTTGATGTGATTTTGTATCTACTATCCATCCTATCAGGAACATGTTTCAGAATTTTGAGTTTAGTAACGATATGTGACCACTCGACATCTTATGCATCTTATTTATTGGTTGTATCTTCATATTTATGTAGCAAAGTGTTTATTTGATGTTATTGTTGCTTTACATGTTTAAAAAATTGAAAAAAAATTATTGTTTTTGTATTTTTTTGAGGTCTTGCGACATATTCAGACATATTCCGACATTTTCCGTCGACGTCGCCGAAAATTTATATTCCGAACCCTCACCGACCCCCGCCTATGGCATCTGGATATAATACTTGGCGCTCAATCTGCCTGTTAACACAAGGTGGTGACGTTAACTCTGGTAGCTATCTCCTTCAACAGTTGCTAATCTTGGGTGCTTGTACTGACATCTGGTCATTTACCTACAACACTTGGTCCTCGGCTTTGATATGTTTGTGCTTTCATTTGGGAATTTTTCCTTGACATTTCTACATTCGAATCTTCAATGTGTTTGCTGGACGATTTATATATTTATTTATTTTAATAAAATTATTCCATATTGATAACAGAAGACAAACCTTGGTGATTATATACACCAATTCATATATTGTTTATTGACGCATTGTGCAAAGACCTCGTGATCTTTTCCTTGGTGACTTAGCTTGGCGCTTGGGCACTAGACCTTGGGGCTATACCTTGTCATGCGACCGATAGCTCACAAACTTTGATGACTAGCTTGAATAGATAGAGATTGGGTCTGCGGCCGATAGCTCACGGACTTTGCTGACTAGCTTGAATAGATAGAGATTGGGCCTCGGGCCCAATAATCTTTGGTAAAATCCACTAAATCCTACAAGCCACCCGAAACCAAAATTGGCTTAACAAACCAATTTTATTTTATTTTTGCGAAACCCGTATATTTTTGCCCCAAATTCCATTAAATTATCATTGGCAAAACTGGCATTAATCAAGAGGTGAAGTTGGTGCTACGAAACCATTGGAGTAGGGAGAGTGCTACAAAATGACCTATAGATTACTCAAATTTATAGGTTGAAAACACACTTGATTGAAGAAAAACTGGAGAATGATCCCTTTCAGTTTTTATCGTATGGCCAAAACTTCGTGTAATTGTTAAGATGATGTTTGGAGAGTACCCCTGGTTCCCTGGAACCCAAATGTGAGAAAAATTGTAAGTGGTTGAACCATGATGATAAAAAGTGTGATTCAGAGCTTACAACCCTCGCCGAGAGCATGGGTACCAAACAAGCATGGACTTACGCTTGAGCCTAGGTCTTTGCAAGATCAAAATCTGAATTATTTTCCCTTAGTTGATTTTACTTTTTTTTTTGTTTTTAATCCAAACCTGTCTTTTTTATAGACGATAAACTTGGAAATAACTCGTCTCACCTCCCTGTACTTGAGCAAAGAATGACACATTTTTTAATCTCAATAATTGCATGAAGGCTCCATCAATATCCATAACCACATCTGACAAACACCACACAAGAAAGGTGCTTGCCTGCCAAGATTTGAACCTCAACATGTTGCAACTGGACAACAACTCAGCTGACTGTTAGCCATTTTTACTTGTGCTTATTTCAAGAGGAAGAATGCTTTTAATAATGCAAGTTTCTTAACTTATAAGTTAATAGAAAAAACCAATGTTAAGAGATAGATGAATTAGAATGATTGAATCTTCCATTAAAAAACAACAAGAAGAGACACATTGCAAACCCTAGCCTAATTCTAAAAATTTAAAAAACAAAGTTCAAATCTTCAAAAGAAAAACGTTTTTTATCATACCTAGAAATCTTGATCTCTCCATTGGCGCTAATGGAAGCAAGATCTTTGGCTTTATCCTCCTTGGATAGATGCACAATGACTTCCCTCACACCTCTCTAGCTCTCTCACACTTCACAAATGAAACAATGACAAAAAAAAAAGGTGTCGCCGCCTCTAAAACCCCTCACGCGAAATTTTTTCCGGGGGTCATCTCAGCATGGCGACACAATGCACCGGCCCGCGACACTTTGCCAAATTCTCGCAACACAATGAACCTGTTGCGATACTTTCATTGTGTCGAATTTGTCGAATCACTTTCATTGTGTCCGATGTGTCGCAACATTTTCTGTAGAAAGTTTCGGGAGGGTTAAAATGTCGCCAACATTTCCGATATTTTCGATATATCGGAGATATATTTAACACTGCTTCTGAGGGCTATGGGGATAATGTTTTCCTATATATAAAATTAAATGTAATGGCAAGGGGGTTGGTTGGTTGGCTCATGGAGGAGATAAGAGATTTCTCTGGTGCAAATTGTAACTTTTCTGAGCCTTCTGACAATCTGTAAAATGAGAACAGAATTTAGAAGACGATTGCTCACCTGCATGCTGGCCACCTCACGGCTGAGCGAATTGGTGTTAGTATATTTTTGATAGCCCTCAATCATCGTCTGGTCAAGCGCGATTAACCACCTACAACTTCGAGCTTGTTCAAATCGATAGCTAAAGAATGATAGAGTTTCGACTTGTCTTTCCTTCATTATGTTTCCTGTCTCACACTTGCCTCCTTCAATGCGCCTACGCCTTCCATGATGACCTTTAAAGCCTTAATTTAAGAGTGTGTCGCATCTTGCATCACTACAGGGTGCAAAACCCTCAAGTGTCGCATATTGCACCACAACAGGGTCTGACATTGTCTCAGATTGCTCCACTGCAAGGTGCGACACTACTTAAAAGGGGAGAAAACAATGAAATTCAAGAAGATTCTAACAAAGAAGCTTCAAGATGAGGTTTCCTGCGATCGGTTTGGATATCACCCATACTCCTGATCTAAGGGGATCCTAACCTCCTCACCCTTTTCCTCTTTAATCTATAAAAGGACGTTTCCCACATGAGGAAAGGTTAATAGTTAATGAAGAATAATGATTGATAGCTTTGCTTCTGGTTTGTTATTAGAAGATTGTTAGTAATTATTTGGCTTTCAGGGATTCAATCTTATAGGTATTTGAGCAATGAACTTGTTGGAAGGAGATTCTCAACACCAAGGCACTGGTTGTAACTCTTTCCACCATTATTAATATAGTTACATATTATCTTTCCGATAAAGATTGCAATTATCTTTATTATATTTCTCCTTAGTCATCTGTATAGATTTTTTGAGATGTTCTTGTTTCTTTCGTCGGATTGTGTCCTTATACAGTTGCTTACTTAAATTTTTTTGGATCAAGTTAGGAGATCTATTTGGATCAAGTCGTGAGAATTACATCTAGCGAGGACGACCATCAGTCAAAAGATAAAAGTATAATACTCACTTGCTAATATAATGAATGCATCAATCTAAGGAAAGAAACATGTTTTGTGTTGTTTTCTTCTAGCTTTGGGTTCCCGAACTAGGGAGATTGGTTGGTGTCTGCATAAATGAATTTGTTCGATAACAAAATTGTGGGTAAAAATGAAAAAGAATAGTCTTCACTAGGTTAAAAATAGGCAAATGTAATTTGTTTTTCACCAATGTATTTTCACCTCTTTCATAGTGAAAAATCTCTCTTTTGGTTGAAACTTCAGGCAAAAATTGCGAGCATATAAATGGACAATTCAGACTCTCATTTTTTTCAGGTAATAGCTCTTCTCTTCCTCTTTCATTTGATTGTCATTTTATGTCATTTCAAGTTATTTTTTGGTGTTTTTGAGCTTGTGGGAAATCCCTAAAACGCATCTCCTAGGTGCCACAAGCTACTCTTATCGGGAACTGCGACACTCTAGCATGTCACAGTCTATCCTAATCGAGAATTACAACACTGTCTCTTTGTATATAACACTCAGGGTGGGACACCCGAAAAACTCAAATTTCTCTTGCAGTTTGAGAAGTAATGCTTGAAAATTTTAGTTCTTGCCTAACAAATAAATTATTTATTGGTTATTTGTAGACTTTTGACCAATTAAAATGTTGGAATGGAGGCCCCGGATGGGGTGACACGAGGCACCGAGGCGGTGACACCGGGACATGCACTAAGTGCAGGTTTAATTGCTGATGGCCGCCACCCACGCATTAGCATTAACGATGGTGGACGGCCATAGCAGGGATCATACGATGGAGAGGCTCCCTTGCGCGACCATTTACACCTCCCGCGAGTTCAGATCGGACATGGATTTGGAAGGACGGATGACGCTGGAGCCGAGTTATGGGTTCTATTTTGAGCCAGGACAGAGTAGGTTTGTTATGTTCTTCACTCAGAAGTTCACCATTTCTTCTCTGCACTTTGTTGAGGCCTTCCAGGGCTTTTTGTTTTCGGGAAAAACTCGTCTGAGACGGCTTGCTCGCGATTTGCACTTGTTGTCGTTCTCGTCCGGGACTTTCAGTCTTGCGCTGCATCTTCTTGGCACCTGCATTCACCACCCGGTTTCAATGGTTAGAGAGCGTGCCAGGCCTCGTCGACGCAGCGTCGCAGGAAGAAACAATCGAAGTGTGCTCTAGCTTTGGCGTCCTCCATTCTCCGCAAAAAGGCTCGAGCTGAGCGGCGGATGTTGCTCGACACTATTACTGAGCAGAGGGCTGGCTGCAGCAGGGAAGGTTTGATTTCTATTTTGAGCGATGTGAGGGAGGTCGAGCCCGAGGTTGCGCTTCCCACCTGCATTGTGGAAGAGGACCCGTCCATGGGTGACCTGCTATGCATTAAGGAGCCCCGAGCCATGGAGGGCTCCGTTCGCGCTTTGGCCAGAGAAGACGACTTCCCAGGTTGTATCATTGAAGAAACTCCCTGGTCGGGCGACTTTCCATCGTTTCATGTTGAGAAGACAGCGGATACTGAGGTTAGCGCGGAGCAGAGGGTGGTAGCGGCTGACATGGATGAGGCTATGGATTCGGGGACTGCTCCCCGTAGCAGCTTGGGTGGCGGATTGCATGGTTTTCTCCTCAGCGACGAACACCTGGCCTTGGTCTTCGAGCTACGTAGCCACTTGGCGGACATGGAACTTAGGATGCTCCTCATGAGTCAGCGTATAGACATTCTCCTCGGCGCGTTCTCAGGCGCTCCAGCTCAGCGTAAGTGTCCCCTGTGCGCGCAGGAGTTTTCTATTCCGGCGGGGTCCACTTGGCAGGCGGGTGAAGGCGACGAAGCAACGGGTGACTAGGTTTTATCGTTTCCTGGCTTTTGTTTACTGCTTTTCTGTTCTATGTACTCTTGGACCATTAGCACCTGTCCTGGTTTCCTCCGGGCAGGACAGGGGCTTCTCAACTACATGTATTATTGCTAAAACTGCTATCAGCCCCTCAGTCATGCTGGTTTCCGGTTACCGGCAGCATTTTTGGTGGTTTTTAGCCATGACTCTGTATTTTTTTCTAAGTTCGGTGCTTATCTAATATAGAAGGTACTACCCCCCCCTTTTTTATTTAAAAAAAAAATGTTGGAATGGAGGGAAAGAGAGAACGAATTAGAAGATCAAATTGTCGTTAATGATCTAAACATTATGTTGGCTCTCCGAAGGTGTGTATTGGTAAAAAAATTTAAAATCCACGGCATATGAGGGCTCAAGTTAAGATTTTAGAGTTCTTGGTGGAGATGTGGGAACCCAACGACCAAGTGTTCAATGTCAGTGTCCATGATTTGGCTTTGGAAATTGAGTAAAACTATTTTTTAACTGAGCTCTCAAAGCGAGGAGAGAGAATATCATTGTCTAGATTCAGGGGAGGAAGCGAAAACACCGAGAATTATATTGCACAACATTGCATTGTCAGGACAAGGAAAAATAGTGGGAAGATTCCCATTAAAAATGTGAGAGACCTCTCCTTAAGAGTAGTTCTATTCACCATTACTTGAATTGTCGAAAGTGAAGCTCCTCATTTTTCCACCAATTCTCAAATGCAATATGCAGTAGATTGTATGGCTCCAACAATGTTTAATTGATGTGAGGGACTACTCGAAAGCATGAAATATTGGTTGACAAAGTTCAAGACCGGTGGATTGAAGCAATTCAATAATGGGTCAATATTAATCTCTTTCTTCCTAGAAAGATTTTCACTTTTTTCACTTACAGTCTATGGTGTTAGAAGAAGACCCCGACCCACAAGAGCCTCGAATGAAGAGGTGGGTGGACCTAATAACGCGCCATGGTGGCGGTCCCATAGTCTCCTACGATGAGAATTTATTCAAATGGATGAAGAAACAACTCATCATGATAGAGGACTATGCCTATGCAGGAATGGATTTCCAAAGAGATCTAGATCTAATCCTTCGAGTGAGGTATCAGTGGAATGACACAGGTAAAAAGGAACCAATTTTTTAATTTTTATTTTATCTTATTTTTTGGGTGTATTGAAACTAATTTGGCTTTCAACATGCAGGTATTGGACTGCCCAGACCGTATGGGGCCTCGCCAATCCAGAGGCGACGCGAAATAAGTGCTATGGTGGCTCAGAACTACGAAACATCAGAGGATCTCAAGGAGATAGGGCATAACCTCCAAGGATTGTTGACCAAAATTTGGTCATCTACATTTTCCCGCTCTTGGATTCATAAAATCCTTGATATCAAAAGAAAATATTTTTTTGAGCTTTTATAAGTTCATTCTGCAGCCCTCAATCTCAGCTTTGTCATGCATTTTTCGATCAGAAATTTGTTTCCATATGCCTAAGTTATTCAAGATTTTGTCCAAAGGATCGACGAAGAGATTATGAAGATTTTTTCTAAGTTTCATGTTCTCCTGTCCATTTTCAAATTATGACTAAGTGCTCCCGTCACTTATTTCCCTCACCTTTCATCTCCACACTTAACCATTTTTCTCTTTGCTACTATACTCCTACTATTCCCATACTTCATCGTTTTTCCATTTTTCCCTCTCCCCACTTCTCCTTTCAATACTTAGTCAATTTACTTTTGTGTTTTCTCATTTTCACGAGCCCATTCGAGAAGAATCATTACTTAGCCATTTTTCATGCATGGCAGATTCGCAGGTTGGAGGACTCATCTCCTTACTTCCCTCACCTTCCCATCCCCGCAACCCCGCCATGCTCCTAACTCCGCTGCCTACACTTTACCTCCCCCCCTTACATCACCCTACATCGCCCTTATCCCTTCGCCCCCTACAAATTACCCCATCCCCCTCTCATCTCCTTACCCTCTCCCTACTTAAATTTTTTTCAAATTAATATAGCTCGCGAGCAGACGGACACCGATCGTCCCTCACTCCCTTACTCACCTCACTCCCCAACCCGCCAACCCATTCTCGTAGCCTACAAACTACCCTTTTAAGTTTCGTTGTCTACAAATCCTCCCCCTTCCCCTCACTTACCCTTCTGCCTACTCTCCTATGCTTAACCATTATTCCATTTTTTTCTCCATTTAAACCATGAACCAATAAGAGCATTCAACATGGAATCATCAAATTGTGACACATGGAAATTCATTGAGGGAGACATGTGGAATATTCTTATTGGAGCATTACATGTGGCAACATACAAAAAGAGACATATGACACGATCTGATTGCATAGTGTGGTAGAAAATCAATTTCTGACATGTGGTGGACTCATCACGGTGATTGGGCGTGAGGTGGACAACGACGGGATTCCAAAATTATTATTTTATTCAACATTTTTCTAAGGGTCGAGTAAGCTCTGTAATATTCTCTCTCTATGTTTCTTATTAAGCATATGTTGTACTTAACTTTATATACCATTGTATGATAAACACTCCCATGCATGTGGGATAATTTATATGAAGAAAAAGTAATTTTTTTATAAAGGGGCACGAAATTCATCCAAGGGTTGTGATTTACCCAAGACAATCGATCGGCAAAGGATAAGTGTTAATCTTGTAGAGGCCATAACTTGAGCTCCGGGTGTCGGAATCATGCAAACTTTATACCGTTGGAAAGGTATTTCAACGTAGAAGATGGTGGTATAGGTTTCAAGTGTTGAAAGTTAATACATTTTTCTCAAAAATTAAAATATCAGTTAGCTGCATTTTTAATGTGCGTGTGTGACACCTCAACTTCACAAGCTCATATCTTAAGATCCGGAAGAGGAATTTGGGAAAATTTTATATCGTTGAAAATCTAAGACGATGGAGATCACATCCTAAATGATTTCCATGGATAAAAAATTTATTATCATTCCTAGAAAGTTAAAACACAGTCATCATCTTTTAAAGGGAAACTAATTAAATTTTAAAAATAAAAGTTTAATTAAAACTTTTATTAAAAAAGAAGAGGGACACATTTTCAATATACTTATATTTATGATATGAGTTCATTATTGAGGAATTAATGAGGCATTAATTAAAGGGAAAGTTTCAAAAAGAAGCTTGTACGAGAATTTCTAGAAGGGAGAAACCCTAACTACTCAAGTAGTTAGAAAATATTTGCTTAAAAAAAGAAGAAAGACTTCATTAAAAGGTCCAAGAATCAGTATTTTCATAGAGGCAAGGCAGAAGATCAGAGGAAGAAGAAGGTATGACCATGGATACACAATCAAACTTCTAGTCAAAAGAAAGAAATCGCCATCTTCTCCATTCTTTTTATTTCTTCTACACCATTTCTCATAGGTTTATGCTTGAATCTCAGAGTTGGGCACAAGGCTGAGTTCTTGAGTGTTCTTCTTGTATTATTCTACACACTTTTCTTATATGATCAAAGAGTACTTATAGCCATACACATGACTGTCAAAGCTTTTGCAATGAAGACCATTTTTCATTAATAAACTCCACAAAGAATTGTTTCGGGTTTGATCTTAACTATATCTTGTAACTTTGAGTTTTAAGTATAAGATATTTGAGGTTGACCTATCAAATTATCTTTTGATATTGATAGAAGTACTCTTTTAAAATTCTTTGAGATGATCAAATTATTCTCTCTTATTTCTTATGAAGAAGATAAGGATGCATTTATATGTGATTAAGAAGATTGTGTGTGATGTTGATCACAATTTATTTCTGATGTGTAAGATCCTCTTGAATCTTTTATTTATAAAGAACTTCTTGCTGCACATAAAGATCATATTGGGTTAATGAAGAGCCATTTTCATTTAAATCCAAGCAATAAAGATTTGGGGTTTTTTATCTAGCACTTTCCCTATTCCAAGATATTCAAAGATATATCTTTTAGCCAAAGAGAAGAACCATCTCTCTAAAAATGAAGGGGAACTAATGTCCTCATGAGGTGGTCGTTTTGGTCCTGATAGATTCAAGCGTCAACAAGGACTGACTATGGGCATTCGAGACGCTCATATTGATGACCAACTATGGGCTTCACTTGATCAATGTGATCACAGGACCAACAACCCATGAGGGTTTTAGATCCTTGTTATTTGAGAGTTTTAAAAAACTTTAAATTCATGTTATGTGAAGTAGACGATCCCATGAGGGTTTTATGCCCTCATGTATATGCATGAGCCGAATTTAAAGTGGTCATTCTTTCATGAGATACTGGCTTCAACTTTGTGACCTATGAAAATGTCAGAGTCTGCAGCAGGATAATTGTGTCAACGAATACGTGAGAGAATGTTTGATTCCACTCAGACCATCGACAACGTTATGGCAGAGATTAATTCGTTCAGGACTGGGCAGAAGTTGAAGGAAGTCACGCATAAGTTAAAAGTTGTTTTGGCCCAGAAATGTTACACAGATAGAGAAAGCTTTGTCTCCACCACACCAACAACATCTGTGTTTTGTGGTCACTGTAAAAGGGAAATTGAAAAGTTGAGAGTGGCAAGGAAGCCTTGGAAACATTGGTAATTATTATCCTTGTAGATGAGAAGACTTGCGGATTGATTACTGCTTCTTCCGACTCTTTTTTACACAACACTAACTCCTGTAACGGAAAGTCCCAAAGGAAAAGCAAATACAATATTAATCTCCTAAAAATTGACAACTACAGACCTTTTGTGCCAAGAAAAGCTTCAAATGACCTAGGGAACGGAAGAGCGTTTGGTAGCGTTGCTTAGAAATTATAAGCCTCAAAATCTAGCTTCAAAGAAAAAAAAAGCATTAATGTTATGATCACAAGGCAATGAACTCTTTAAAGAAGTTCTTATTGTGTTTTAGTCACAATGTTTTCCTATGGATTGTTATGTTCTTGACCCGTCTTTCTTTATTTCTTTCGAATTAAATGTTATCATTAATGATATTATTTAGGTTATTATATTATAGTACGAGTTCATTTCATTTCAGTTACTAATGTTAATAACGTATAGGTCATTATTTTGTATATTATCTACTGTCTATGCATTAATTGAGACGAATGAATAAAATTTTACTCTGGTTAAGAAAAATCTATTTGAATAGAGTTGTGAAAGATGAGTTGTGAAATGAATTCTCCGCCCAATCATTGTCTTCAGGCAAACATGTATGAATTTATGACAAAAGGATAATGGGAGATAGAAAATTGATGAGGGAAGGGAGTAAGTAGATGGAGGAAAGAAGAGAGGGAGTTGGGCTTTGAAAAGGGGATGGAAAGAGGGATAAAGAAAAGAATTGGTTGAAAACTTACATGGGTTTTGGCTAGTAGACTGGTGTTGCTGGGATTTTGGGCTCGGGGCCAAGAAATCTAATTTCGTGGAGCTAGAAAGCTAGAGAGGCTTTATTCGCAACTTTTCCCGACACAAAGGGTTTGCAGCTGCCAATTCCAGATTGATGAATATTGTATTCATTTTTCCTTTCCCGACACAAAGGGTCTGCAGCTGCCAGTTCCTGAGGGATGAATATCGTATTCGTTTTTCCCTCGGGACTTCCTGCTGCGAATAGAGCCTCTATGGCTCCCTAGCAACAAGAAATTAAATTTCCTGGCACCCGAGCCCAAAATCTCAGCAACGCCAGTCCACTAGCCAAAACACCTTTTAGTTTTTCAATCAATTTTTCTTTATCCCCTTTCCCATCTCCTCCTCAAAGTCGAACTCCCTCTCTTCTCTCTTCTATCCACCGACTCCATCACATCATCAATTATTCATCTACCCTTATCGTTTTATCATAAATTCATACATGTTTTCTTGAAGACGATGGTTGGAAAGAAACTTCACTTCACAACTCATCTTTCACGGCTTTGTTCGAATAAATTGTCTTCAACCAGAGTAAAATTTTATTCACTTGTCTTAATAAATGCACAAGAAGTAGCGAATTTACAAAATAAAGACCCAAAAATTATTAACATTAACAACTTGAATGAAATGAACTCATACTATAATATAATAACATAAATAATATCATTAATTATAACATCTAATTCAAAAGAAATAAAGAAAGACGAGTCAAGAACAAAGCAGACCATAGGAAAACATTGTGACCATAAAACGCAACAAAAACTTTTTTAATGAGTCTCTTGCCCTGTGATCACAGGGCTAATGATTTCTTCTTCTTTGCAGCCAGATTTTGGGGATTTATCATTTCTAAGCAACGCGACCAAACCCTTTATCATTCCCTCGATCGTTCACAGTTTTTCCCAACACAAAAGGTTTGAAGCTTTCAGTTTCTGAGGAATGAATATTGTATTTGTTTTTTCTCGAGACTTCGCACTACAAGAGTTAGTATTATGTAAAAAAGAATCATAAAACCCAATAATCAATCTGTTGGTCCCCTCATCTATAGAGCTAATCATTATCAGCATTCCCAAGGCTTCCTTACCACTTTCAACTTCTTCATTGCCCATTTACAGTGACCACAAAACACTGATGATGCCAGTGTGGTGAACGAAAAGCGTTCTCTACCTATGTAACATTACTAGGCCAAAGCAGCTTTAAGCTTATGCTTGGCTTCCTTCAACTTCTTTCCAGTCCTGAACGAATTAATATTTGTCAGAATGTTGGTGACGGTGTCAATGGAATCTGGCATTTTCTCACGGATTTACAGGCACGATTTCTCTGTTGCAGGCTATGTCATTTTCATAGGTCGCAAAGTCTAAAGTCGGGGTCTAATGAAAGATTGAGCACTCTAAATTCGATTCATGCATATACAGAAGGACAAAAAACCCTCACGGAATTACCTACTTCAAATAACAAGAATTTAAAACCTTTTAAAACCCTCACATAACAGGAATCTAAAACCCTCATGAGTTCTTGGCCCTATGATCACATCACTCAAGTGAAGTCCATAGTTGGTCATCAATTTAAGTGGATGGAATGCCCATAGTTAGTCCCTTGAGGTTATTCTCTATATCCTCGAGATCATTTGATGTCTTGTAGTTATGAATCACCATATCATCTATTTCGTCCCGCCTCTGGATTAGAAAGGCCTCATATGGTCTGGACAATCCAATATGTACATGTTTAAAGCCAAATTAGTCTCAATACACCCAAAAAATAAAATAAAATAAAAATTTAAAAATGGTTTATTTTTTACCTGCGTCATTCCAATGATACCCCACTCGAAGGATTAGATCTGGATCTCCTTGGAAATTCATTCTTGCATAAGCATAGTTCTCTATCTTAATGAGTTGTTTCTTCATCCATTTGAAGAAATTCTCATCGTAGAAGACTATGGGACCACCACCATGGCGCTTCATCAGATCTACCCACCTCTTCATTCAAGGTTCTTGTGGTTCGAGGTCTTCGTCTAACACCATAGACTGTAAGCGCAAAAGCGGAACTCTTTCCAGGAAAAAAAGAGACTAAGATTGACCCGTAACTGAATTGTTTCAATCCACTGGTCTTGACCTTTTTCAACTGATCTTTTATGCCTTCAAGTAGACACGCACACCAATTAAACATTGTTGAAGTCATGCAATATACTGCATATTGCATCTGGGAGTTGGTGGATAAATGAGGAGCTGCACTTCCAACAACTCGAGTAATGGTGAATAAAACAACTCTTAAAGAGATGTCTCTCACATTTTTAATGGAAATATTCTCACTACTTTTCCTTGTCCGGATAATATATTGTTGTGAAATATAATTCTCGGTCTTTTCGCCTTTTACCCTAAATCCAGACGACAATATTCACTCTCTTCGCCTTGAGATCCTGATTAAAAAATAGATGTATCCAATTTCCAAAGTCAAATCGTGGACACTGACCTTGAACACTTGTTCGACGGATTCTCACATCTTCACCAAGAACTTTAAAAACTTAACCTGAGCCCTCATGCCATGGATTTTGAAAAATTTCACTAATCCAACTTAGTGTTTCGATCATTAGCGACAATTTGATCTTCTAATTAGTGTTATCTTTCCCTCCATTCCAACATTTTAACCGGTCAAAAGTCTACAAACAACTAAGAAAAAATTGATTTGTCAAGAAATAACTAGAATTTTCAAGCATCAGTTCTCACACTGCATGAGAAATTTGGGTTTTTCAGGTGTCGCACTCTGAGTGTTATACCCAGAAAGACGGTGGTGCAGTTCCTAATTAGGATAAACTGCGAAAATCTATAGTGTCGCAATTCTCTTAGGAGACGCATTTTAGGGCTTTCCCAGAAGCTCAAAAACACCCGAAAACAACTTGAAATGACATAAAATGACCATCAAATGAAAGAGGAAGAGAAGAGATATTACCTGGAGAAAACAAGAGTTTGAATTGTCCATTGATATGCTCACAATTATTGCCTGAAGTTTCAACAAAAAAAGGGTTTTTTCACTATGAAAGAGGTAAAAACACTATGGTGAAAAACAAATTACATTTATCTATTTTTAACCTAGTGAAGAATATTCCTTTTAATATTATTTTTCATTTTTACCCACTTTTATGTAGTCCTTAATTGGTTGATTTAATTATAAAACATGATTTATGGTTTGTTATAGATTGTGCAGGTGACGGGTTGTATTTGAAACATAAAGTTATGGTCAAACATGTTTTTTATTGTTTTTTTCCAAGGAAAAATAAAAACTTTAAAAAATACCAAAAACACTATAGGGATTTTCTTTAAGCTCTTTTAGAAACCCAATAAATACGAAAAGATTGTTGATAAAACTTCTTTTCTTTCACATGCATTAAAAATTTTTAAAGAGCATCTATTCATTTTTCGTTTACCGCTTTTTCGGGTTGAGTACAATTAATTACGAAATAGGAATACTCTAGTCGATGATGGCTAGAAAAGTTCTCATAGATGTTCTTTTATATTTTTTCGGGTTGAGACTAAATTTATGAAAAAGTTAATCCTAGAGTTTTCTTTAAGTGTTTTTCAAACTCTCTAAACATAAAAAACCACAGTGTTTACTTTCTCTGGACTCGTAAAATTTACATCGAAAGACTCATATGAGACCAAACCACTCATTCCTAGAGTTCGTTAAAAATACTTCGAAGGAATCGTCCAACGGATGAGATTATTGTACAAGCATATGTTATCCTCCTCAAGCTTGTGTAAAAATCAATAGGTACTCACCAGAAATGGTGGGGGGGAATTGAGAAATAGAACTTGTTTAAAATGTGTATTAATCTTTGGCAGCTAGTCACTCTTGAACATCACTGTCACACATCTTAAATTCCATTAAAAAAAAATTATATTTAAATGATCATAATAATCTAATGATTTATTGTCGTCATAATTGTCGCATATAACTCTATTAATTTCTTTTATTCCTACCTTTACGTTTTTCCTTGTTTTTCTTTAACATACGATAGTCTCATTATTCTTTCATCGTTTTATTATGAAAGAGAAAACCATCGAAACTAATGATTACATAGAAGGTTCCTTCCAACTTCCCATACTTATTATAATATCTTATACTATAAACAATTGAACCAACTTAATACTTAACAATATAGTTTTTCACTATGCATCGTATTTATAAAAGCTATCATAAGTCTTATTCCACTAAGACTAGGTACTTGATAACCTATATAAATAATTGTTTTTACTAAGTTTCATAATCTACTTGTTATAAAGTCATTATTATTGAGGACAACCAAACGCCATGTATAAGGGTCGCACGAGAGTTTGTTTGTTGGTTATAGCCCCCCCTCGCTATAACCAACAAACATGGTTTAAGGATCCTATAGTCATTTCATACCATATATGTGGCAATGTAATCGGCATACAATGTGTTGTATTGCATAATCATATTAAGGTAAGCTCATATATAAAACGCTTTTCATTGTATAACATCTGATGTATATCACGTGACATATGAAAGGATGACTCTTACTTAAGGGGATTTATTATGGAGTTTTACAAGGTTATTAATTCGTGTTATGGTACAGTTTCTTAATTTAATTCTTACCATCTTTTCTTCGTTAAACAGAGTGTCATACAAATAATTTACCATGCATCAATCTTGCATGGGCCACCTATAGTGTCCATGGTAAGTATAGTGTCCATATTGTGTCCATATTCACCACATAAGGCACAGGGGAAGTTGGTCTGAAAACTATGGTTATTCCTTTGGCATTGTTAACCATTGGGAATTCCCACATCCTCGTTTTGATTACTAATGTTTTGATTGCCACCTACTCGGGGGTTTTGATGTTCTGAGGGTTGTCGCCTTATCTTAGCTTGATGTTATTTTTTTTTCCCTTCTTCTTATCGTTGTTTGAATGATTGGGCAGATTTGTCATATTCAATTGTTCAAATGCTTGAATCTATTGAATGGGGGAGGGTTGAACAAAATTGACAACAACTTCTTGTTGTCTTTGTGGTGGGGAGACCGAGTTATGAGAGTCTGGAAAAGAATAGTATCGGTTACCCTATGGGGGGTCTATATTGATTGTAAGAAGTTGGTGTCCCTCTGCCATTGTTCGGATTATAAGGCGGTGCCATTAACGAGTCTACAACTAGTGTTTGGACTGGAGTTATTAGTGATGCAGGGATGTCTCCTCCCAACATGGGGCTTAGTGGAATCATAAAAGAGGGATGAGTTGGGGGGGAGAGTATTATAGTTCTTCTCTGTATGGATGGGGATACTGGTTAGCACCTTACATTAGTATTGTTTGAACATAAGGGTTTGAATGGTCCATGGACTCAATCAGGCCATATGAGATGTGAAATGCCCCTGGTTTATCATGACCAAATGATAAATGGTGAGAGGCATCGGGTAACACTGTGTAAAGGTACGTCGATTGAGAGTAAATGAACTCAAACTATTGAGATTTGGTGATGGCTTGGTCTTCAGTTGAGGCATGGTGGTGGCCACATCTTTAACTATGATTGGAACTAATGATTTCAAGAACTAATCTAGTCATTGTTGTGGGTTAGTATCGGCCTTGCATATGCTCTTCCTTCGACGTCATTCATGGATATGATACGCAATATGAGCAAGAGTGGTCTATTTGAATTAAGAGAGAATTTCTAAACTAGTATGACAAACTCGTCGCTGAAATAAGGATGGAAAGGCCTTGACCAGTGATTCAAAAGTCGTGTATAAACCCTGAATTTTTGTTCCACGTACCTCTTGACTAATGGATGAGTGACTGTTCTTTGTAAGAATCGCAAGCGAATGAAATCTTCCATGTTGGACAAAGTACTATCTTGCAAGATGGGGGCTTTCGTTTGTGGGTTTTGTCAAATCTGGAATGTTTAAAGACGTCATGTACTACAAGTTGAGAATAAACGCATTCATAGTATGTGATGGTTGCAAAGTAGCTCTTTATGAGAAAGGTTAACTCGTTCCATGCAAGGAAGATTGAGCTTCTCCTCCTTATGATAAAAAACTAGTGGGTGGATTGTTTGAGATGTTGACGTTGAACAAGGTGAAACCGAGCAAGAATAATCTTAAATCTATTGCATCCACAAGTGTGTGGGATGGTTGAGTCGATGTATCATCCAATTTAGAGATACCTCCTAATATTGGAGGGAAGTTCAACAAACGACTAGAACGATAGGGATTATGTGGTTCCTTATGTTTATGGACTAGTTATAAATGTGTATGAAGTGTGATGAGAGAAATAGATGAACAAGTGTTTTCCCCCAGTCTTACAGGGTAAGAACCTGCCCACTGTAGATGTACAGCAAACGGAAGCCAAAGGAGATTCAGGACCTGACCAAAAGAAACACCAGGAAAAGAAGAATCAAACTGGGGGCCCGAAACAGGAAGTCGAGATCTCCAACCCTCCAAGCAAGCCAGCCTCGGTTGTTACCCTGGGGAAATCCTCTAAGCAAATCGACAACTCCATTAGATCGATAAAGTACAATGAGGATGATGATCTGCTTGGATGATTTCCCCGGGGTAACAACCGAGGCTCGCTTGCTTGGAGGGTTGGAGATCTCGGCTTCCTGTTTCGAGCCCCCGGTTTGCTTCTTCTTTTCCTGATGTTCCTCTTGGTCAAGTCCTAAATCTTTGGAGCCCTTGGCTTCTGTTTGTTGTACATCTGCAGTCGGCAAGTTCTTACCCTGTAAGACTGGGGGAAGGCATCTCCGCCGGTGTTCCTGAAATTTGAAGAAATCAACCCTTTCCTCGGGCGACAGGGTTTGAATCTGACTTAGGACCTCGGCATAGGATCTCGTCCATTGGAAGATGTCATGAGGCGAATGTTCATGTTCATACCTTTTAAGGCCACAACTCGCCATGTGATTTCCCACAATCCTGTGTGGGTCGTGCTTTTTGAACTCAATGTGGACCAATTTAATATCCTCCAAAGTCGCTGCCTCAGCTTTTGCATGTCCGAAATATAATAAAGAATATGTATTCAAATGAATGGGGAAAGGTAGCCATACCTTCTTCGAAAAACCTTTAAGCTCTTTGTTTATGCCACCAATCACAGTTTGCCTAGCGATTTCACGGCAAACCAACCTATCCGATATGAATAATGGTAGAGCATAGGAGGGAACAGAGGTGCCGAAAACCCTGATGTATGAAAATTCCACCTCTACGTACCAGTTGGCCACATTGTTCAAGTTAGTGGCGATGTTATCTAAAATCTTGAGCGGTGGATTGTCGAAGATGTAGACATGCATTGGTACCATTACCCAATTGAAAATTTTGTATATGAATTATGTGGCCTTATCTTCCCAAAGTTTTGAGTGGTAGACATGGATAGGCTCAACCTCAAGTGGAGTCCAACTCTAGCTCATTAGAGGGAAAGGCATCGTGAAACAAACAACATCCATGATGTAGGCGGACATAAAAAATGAAGCAGCCTTCCCACTCGCCCTCTGCATCCGATACTCGGTAATCCGGCTGGTTAAACTGTCTGATAACAGTTTGGCCCAATCGAAGGAACAGCCTTCAGCGACTGTATGAATCAAAGGCACCCACGGGAGAAAAAAATGTGTGGTGTCCTCGTTCCCATACAACCTACATGTCATCATTGTTATATATTTGAATTGCGGTTCCAATGAAGAGATTAAATAAACTTCGTTATCGTCCGCCCTGAACTTTGCGGGGTGTGAGACCCAATCCTTGATCAGATCAGACAAGTTTCTGTCATATGGCTCGCATTCTTTCAACTTAAAACCTTCTAGAAACTCGGCATTGTGTGAGAAGTTTGGTGTGGGTGACAATTGGTACATCGTCTACAAATGCTCTGATCTGAAAGTCCCAATGGTCACCTTTTGCTCGCTAATAATAGTTCTAGTCGGGACATCCACATGATCCAATGCCCATCGGATCATATTATAATAAGGAAGGAGTCGTGGCCTAGCCGCTATCTTATGCATCTCTGCTTGAACGATAATTTTGTATTTGGTGGTCAAATCGTCCTTCTCATTATCATTGGATCCATCTGAACAGTTCACCAATTCGGACTAAAGAACCTCGGAGACGTATGACCAGGGTCTGACAGAATCAATACTTTGGAGTGAAGTATCAGAAACAGTATCTAAGCCTTGCCCTGAACTCTCAGCAATCGCCTTGGACGCTTTTCGTGGGGCCGTGATAGAGGACTATGACTTAGCTCTTCTGTAGTAAAAATGTGTATACATACAGAAGTTAGCCTGGTGAGAAAAACTTATTTGCGCAAGATAGAAATGAAATTTGAAACAATGAGAGAAAGAACTCTATATCTCGACCATTTAAAACCTCGGCTTCCTTATGAACAGAAAGGTCAAATCGTTTTTTGAGAAAGATTTAGCAATAAAAACAATATCTTTACCTACCACTTGACCTCATTTCAAATAAATGCCATAAATTTTGACGGATAGTGAGACAAGTTAGCACAAAAAACATTTAAATTTAACCCGTAGACAGTGTGTGTTGATATTTGTATTAATGCACTGATTAATCTGGCTTAGCTTCTTTAATTAGGTTTTCTTTAAACTTTAATCACCCTTTTCGGTGTTCGTCGTATCGGGAGATTTCACTCATATCCTTCGAGCCCCTAAAACCCGAGATCGCGATGACGCGATCTAGTTAAGCAAAAAACGTGATCTGGATTAAGTGTTTAATTAATCAGTGTTTAATTAATATCGTGATTTCGCAACTCGAGGCTACGAAGGTATAGTTTCTTGGAAGAGTGAATGTCAAGTCGCGAAACCCGGACATTATTTAACTACGGTTTAAAACGACTTACCCCTAACACTAACCCGGGTGACTTTGAAACTATCTCGCAACTTTGCCTATCGGAGTTATGACGATAAGACTTTTGAGGAGAGCGATCGCCGAGACACGAAATCCCGACAGCACTTAACTAAGGTTTAAGGAACTTTACTCTCGACGCTAACCTGGGTAAGCTTTCAAAGTTGTTTCGTGACTTCGCGCATCAAGGATTGGGAACCATGTGACTTGTAACTCCCGAAACGCGATATCCCGAGGTATAGAAAAGTGAAAAATCACGTTTAACGGTTATATGGCAATGGCTTAGGAGTACAACGGCCATCGCCACTTCACATATCAGGAGTACTGAGATTTTCAGTGGGTAAAGGTCACAAAGTAAAAGACAATTTAAAGGCCAACCTTTGATTTTAAGAATTACATTTAAACTAGTTGAAAAAGGCGGCTCCAACACCCGAAATGTCGGTGACCACTTATGCCAGATCAACGATCCTACTTCTTCCCACGATCAACGGTCTAAATCGTGTCGGGATTTCGTGTATCGGGATTTCGCATATCACCAAGTCGAACGACTTTAGACCTCCGTTCTCCTGATCCCCGAAAATTCGAAATTCCCGCTAGACAATCAACGGTCCATATCTCTCCTCAATCAACGATTGGGATCTTTTCGCGATTTCGTGTTCCGCGAGTTTCACGAATTTTCCCTTTGACTTCTCTAAGTCACGAGTCAGCGAAATGTTGATCGCTCACCATGTGTCCCTCCCGATGAACGGTTAGGATTTCTGCAACTCTTCCCTCACAAATCTTCCGACGTATGTGGATCTCTGCCACATGTCCCCCGATGATGGACGGTCCCAATAATTTCAGGGCTTCGAGAGACTTGTCTCCTTTGCAACCTTTGCACGAAATCGCATAATATGCGAAATTTCAAAAATCTTTGGCAATTAAAGCATGTGCACCTTTTCTTGATCTGACAGTTGTTGCATCTCGGCTGAATCTCTTTCGGCTTTTCTACGCTTTCCTCGTCCTTTATGAGTTTGATTAATGGCTCAGATCGATTAGCAGGACTGATCTTACGGTTGCTTCTGCTTGTCCTTTGTTGCTTTAGCGTGACCTTTCTTGCTTCTGCAAAGACTTTCTCCTGAAGAAGGAAATTCACGAATATTTCATGAATTGGAAAGAATTTCACGAATTCTTTAAAGAACTCACATATCTTTAATTGTTTCTTCCTTATGCATGTGTTTCGTGAATCTTTCATGGATCTTTGAATTTTCACGATTCTTTATTGTTTCTGCCTTCTGCAGCTTCTGCTTCCTCGCAATTGTTGTCTGCAATGATCTTTTGAGCAGACTGGCAGACTTCCCTCCAAGCTTTGTGAAGAATCCGCGTCGTGTGCTGTCATTCACAGTTTAAGCTCTACGCTCCTTAGGATCAGGCTGCTCTCCATACTATGTGAAGAGGCTTACGTCTGAAGCTCTGATACCTTGATAAAATGAGAAGCATAGAATACAGAGAAAGAGCAGAATAGAAATAGTATTCGATATATTGAGCATATGAGAAAAAGTACTTGAGAAAAGGGAAAAGAGTTGAGCTAAATAGGCTCAAGCAAATCAAGAACATAAAGAACCAAGTGTACAACTGCCCAGGACAGCTGGCAGTGTACAGTCAAACTGTTGAGGTTACATTATATTTAACACTTGTCCGTAAAAAGAAACGACCAATACACCCTTTAAAAGCCATGGCTATCAAAGTCGAGATCGACAAGTTAAGTTCCACAAGGTTCATTTACCCCATTGCATACACTTCATGGGTCTCAAACCCTGTCTTATTCAACAATAAGCAAAGAACCATTCAAGTCTGTACAGATTCCCAAGATGTCAATCAGGCTTGTCCCACAGACAAATTTCCAATTTCCAACCCCGTTAACCGATCAAGTAATCGACATTTGTGCCAGGTATGAAGTTCTTTCATTCATGGACGAATTTTCCAACTACGATCAAATACATATCCGACATGTAAATTAATACAAAATTGCAATCACTACCACATGGAGTACTTATGTGTATCGTGTCATGCCCTTTGGGATCAAGAATGTTGGCACGACTTTCCAACATGTCATGACCTATGTCTTCCATGATTTTTCCCACATCATCCTCGCCTACTTAGATGATCCCACTGCTCGTTCCAAGAAGCGATCCCAACATTTGAAAGACCTATGGATTATCTTTCAAAGATGTTGTTTTCTACATCATAATAGGATGCCTAAACCCTCTCAAGTGTGTTTTCTACATCATAACAGGACACCTACTTGGTTTCATCGTTTATCGACAAGGAATCACAACAGATCCCCTGAAAGTCCAAGCCATCAACGAGATTCCTCCCCTAATAATTTGTGTCTACTACAAAGCCTACAATGCAAATTTAATTTCCTACGTCGATTTGTGCCAGATTACGCAATCTGTGCCCATGGATTCTTATGATTACTAGGGCATGATATCTCATTTCATTGGGATCAACATGCACAAATTGGATTTGAGTCACTAAAAGACACTCGACAAAGCTTCCTTGATTAATCCCCCGAATTTCAACAGGGATTGCATCATGCACTTGTCCATCTGAGAGGGGTATCAATCGCAAAAGTTCTAGTCCAGATAGATGTTGACTATAGTGGGAGCATGTCATTTACTATATCAACAAAACTCTCTCAAAGCCTCTCCTTTGAAATATAATCACAAAACGAAATTGACCTTGGGAGTTGTTCTTGCAGTGCAAAAGTTGTGTCATTACATCTTGTTTCGTACTAACAAAGTCATGCAGATTCCAACCCCATGCAATACTTGCTTTGTCGACGCTAAATCAATGGCAAATTCCCTCGATGGATCGCCATTTTCCAGGAATATGATCTAGAGTTCGCCACTCTTAACAACAAAAAGACTCTTGTCCTCGCAAAGTTGATTGTGGATCTCCCATCAGACTGCAAAGACACTCTCGTCAATAAGAAATTCCATGATGATCACATGTTTTTCATCTCATCAGACGACCCATGGTATGGCGACATTCTTGTGTATTTTCACACATAGAAATTCGGCCCTTATCTCCCCTAATATGATCATCGATGCATCTGCCATCGAACCCCTTGATATTTCTCACAGGAGATGTTATCTATTGAAGGTGTATCAATATTATACTCAATAGGGTAGAATTAGGACCTCATGAGGATTTTGAATTTCTCCCACCTAGTTACTAGTGGATCACCCTCCAACTCAAGTGTTTCTATATGGACTTGCCACCAGGTTAAAACATGGCCCTCTAACTTTAGTTTGATAAATGATATATTTTGTTCTCCATCTATATGATGAACGTTTAAATAAAATTCTAGTTGATGCAACCAATGATTTGGTTTTA
>JZKD02S0922613.1:0-13908 GCA_000966675.3 Picea glauca | reverse complement strand
TAATTAAAACTAAATTTGTTTTAGAAATAAAACATATTCATTTTTAAAAACATTTTTCAACTAATTATAATTAAAACTAAATTTGTTTTAGAAATAAAACTAATTATAATTAAAACTAAATTTGTTTTAGAAATAAAATATATTTAAGTTTAAAAATGATTTTAAATTTGTGAATTTTAATTATAATTAAAATGAATTTTTTGAATGGACGTTAACCGACTTACCCTAATAGACGCATCGATCAGCACGTTGGCGGATGGTTGACTTGAGGAGTTTCGTGGTCAACACGTTCTAATTCGTCGTCCGTGTGCCGTGTTTATAGTCCGTGCGATCCATGGTTTCCTTTATAACCCTGTAATATACTTCACTACAAGTAAGGATGCTTTCATACACGAAAAAAGATAACATTTACAAAGAAAAATGATAATCAAATGTCATAAGCAACTTCTGAAGTGTTTAGCTAGCATTTAAAGTTAATTATGCAGAAAATTTGTTGTAGTTAAATGGTTATAGCAAACATTTATAACAACAGCAAGAAAGTTAGCGATCTAGGCTAAATTAGTGTTAGAGTTAATTAGTAATAGCTTAAGAGAATAGTGTTTGAGTGTTTGATCAACCTTCCAACAAAAGAGAGACAAGAGACTAGTGCCTTTAGGGTTTATGGAGTCAATTATATCAGCGCATTAACTTGGAGACACAACAATGATTATAATTGTTTAAAAGATAACATGGTAGAAGCTTGAGAAGTAGTACCTTAAGTTCTCAAGCACCAAGCCTCAAAGAGAAGGTTCAACTAGGGTGTAGGCACTTCTAGGCCCTAGTGATTTCTCCTATCCTTAGACTCTTGAAAAATAGTTAACGAAATAAGAACTAGACAAAGCTTCTAGAGTGCTAGCACTTTAGGGCTCTAGAAGTTTGTCTAGACAAGATCTTCTTAAACAAAACTAGCAAAATAAAGAGCAAGAAAGAAACATCGTATGTTTTTTACTCCTAGTGTTTCAAGCAAACAATTTCATAATCTTACATATGAACAAGTAAACATACGATAGACATTTATCATGAAATGAAAATTGCAGATTTACTTACTTCACCAAGAATAATCAAGCACAAAAACTCTAGATTTGCCAAAATTTCACCAAGAAATGATCCAAAATGCATCCAAAATAGCCTCCAAACAAGTGTTCCTTGGTGATTTCAGCCAATAACACCTTTAGGGAGAAAATTTTAGTCCTCCCTCTTGTGAGAGGTGAGTTGTGATGTAAAAACTATAGTACTTTATGTTTATTTATACAAAATTTTGACCTTTAATTAATTTTCAGGTCAAAATAAGGTCGACCTGGCCAATTTACAATAAAATTCAATTTTGACATAATAAAAATTAATTAGCATTTAAAGACACTTCCAAGGGTGACGTCATAGCCTTCTAGGGTGACGTTGAGGCCTAAAGGTGGAACATAGAGCTTAAAATGTAGGTTGCTTGGCCTCTTGAGGCCCTAGATGATGCCCAAACATGCCACCAGGCTCATAAATTCCTCCAAAATGAAAACCCAAGCTCTGGATGATGTCTAGGGTCATGATGGTGATGTCTAGGGCCCTCAAGGGGTAACATCCATGTGGAACGTCTCAGGGTGTCCTATTGGGGTAACCTCTCTTAAGTTTGGGGTGTTTCCCAGGTGGGATTTAATCCAAGTCATGTAAGTGTATGAAGTGGCATAGCGTAAGTAATTGGGCATGGGGTGCATGTAATAACAGAGAAATGTAAAGTCTTACCTGTGGGTTCCTTTGTAGAGGGCGAGTTGCACCTTGTCATAAATGCAATTGTTTCCTAGCCCATTTTATTTCTTTTGATCCTTTACTTTTGTGCTTCAAGGAAAGAGCTGAGGACCACTATATTGGTTCGATGACCAGAGGTGACAATGTTAACCACAAACATTTCACGGAAATGAGAAGGCGGGCTCGTGATGAGACCCCCTTTTTCTTAGCTATGCCACCAAGAGCTACTACCTCGATTTGGTGACCAGATAGGTGGTAGCGTCATACCGCTACATGCCCATGGTCATAATAGGTCGGCTTGTGATGATACCTCCTATCCATCAACTAGTACCTTGAGTGTTTATGTATCTTATGGGTCCTTTTTCTTACTGAGAAGATTTTCACTGCTTTCTCGGGGATCCCTGGGCGAAGCATCTGAAAAGTTTCAACATTGGATTTTAACTCTTGCCAGCTACTTTTACCCTCTAGGCCTTTAGCCCCTTCTTCCCACAAGGGAAGGTACAACCCTTCCTACCGTAGCCAATCCCAATGCCCAAACAAGGATAGGGGAGATGGAAGGAATAAAGATGGAAAATGGCAAGTATGGAGGGAATGGACGATGACTTTTCACATACCCACCCAATAGCAACCCATCCTAAAGGGAAACCAACTTACTAGGGCACCGTGTTACCCTTCCAGGTATAAACGAGGCAAAAAGCATAATTTCCAAGCAAACGTCATGAAATGAAGAAGGATTCAATACAACATATTCAAGTGCTTCAAAAATCAGAGTAATACATACCATGATACCTGAACTCATTACCTCATGGATCAAGACCCACCGCTACTTCAGGACCAGGCTGGTGGGATGGATATTATTGGTGGTGATAAATGGATTGCATTGAAGAAAAGAGGGGCCCTTCAGGGCCATGCTCAAGTCGTCTGGCTCTCGGTACTCCATGTCTAGGACCTGTGGGCCTCGAAACGTGATATCCTTAGTTATCCCTAGGATAGGGGATAACAGGGTCCATCTTTCATTTAAGAGAAAATAAACCTCTTTATTTTCAAATGCTCTATGAAGGATTTAATATCTTAGTCTGCACTACTAACATATGAAATTTATTCTTATAAATTGCTCGCAATACCCAACCAACACTCTGATCTTACTCAAAGTTACAAATGATTACTTTCAATGGTCTTTAAAAACAAGACAGTCAAAGGGAAAACAACATAAATATATTTTTCACAACTCTCTTCGGATTTTATAATCATCCAAACACATGAAACAATAATTTCACTATTTGAACATAATATCAAATTCTTCAAATAACCAATATAATTTCATAGAATTAAGGAAAATTATCAAGGAATATACAAAGCACAAAAATACTTATCTAAGAATTTCAGATTCATTGGCAATTGCTAATGCGTGAATATCTTTCCACCCAACCATAGGCACAACTGTATTTTTCTATCCTTGCAGTTGGCCACCCCTGAGCCAAAAGATGATGCCATGAGGGAAAACTCTCACTCAATAACAGAGGTAAACAAATGAAGGCTACTTTCCTTCATCAACATAAATTAGCAAGATAAATCTCTAATTTCACAAAGCAAGGGAGCCTGCTCTTTACTCAGAGAGTCACAATTAGCTTACACAACTAACACTCAAATTTGCAGCCCCTCTTATGAGCTTGATGTAGAATTTTTTCCTCGCTATTTCTTTCTCAGAAAACTAGAAAACTTGACTTCCCCCCTCTTTGCTATGAACCACAAGTGTTTGCTCACACTCTTACCCACTTAGATTTGGTCCCCAGACCCAACTCTGTGTGTCCTCCTCTTTTGTCCACGATCTTCCTCTTTTTCTTTCCTTCTGCAACTAGATTCCATGGGTAAAATCCCCCAAATTCGTGGGTGAGCCCAAAATTCTCTAGATGGTACTTTTCTGCCCATATTTTTGAGGCAAGGAAATTCTTGTACAACCGTCCATTATTTCTCATAATTGTGGGAAGCTGGTAGTTCAATTACCAACTTCCTTCTTTAACTAAACTTCTGGGAAAATGAGCAATTTGGGTTTTTCTTTAAAATATTAAATTGGCAAGGAGTTTCCTCACCATTTCGCTCTCATGGCATCATCTCTGTGTAAGTGCTCCACCTATCAACAATTTCTTTTATTATCATCAAAATGTATTTTATCATTTCAATTGTTCATCATGGTCCAAGCATTAAACATATTAGCCATTGCTCATGGTGACATTTGGCATATATTTACATATTGGGGAAAGCGGGGTGTTACAGTTCAACATCTCAATATCAAAACTAGATTTCATAAATTAGAGAATGTGATGAAAATGGCACCTCAAGTTGCAACAGAGAAAGATGACATTGTTTGTCTGATCAACTTCGCCATGAATTTATATTGTGCAAGACTTTATTGGATTTCTTTGAGTTCCATTTAGAAAAAACTAAAAATAATCCATTGTGTAAGTTTTAGAAGAAACCAATTTCTTCCAAAAGATTACAAAACTAGAAAAAATTTGTAAATACAAGAAACACCATTGGAGTTTTCAGTTTGTGATGTCTGGGGAAGAAATCCAAGTTACAACAAATGAAATTCTTTTTGTCACTTATGACACCTCCAAATTTCACTGCCTCCTTTAGAAACTATTATAATCCACATCTGACTTGTTGAACCCATTTTAAATCTATACAAAAGGACCAAAATAATGAGATTGATAACACATTAAATTGAACTTGAGAGTGTGATGTCCCTTTCCAAGTGATCACACTAGATGGATGGTATAGTAGCCTAGCTGACTCTTGTGGGCTATAGACAATAAGGAAAATGGGGCAAGTTGATTAATTGATGTCACTTGGTTAGAAAATGTTATATTTGTAAAGTAAAATTGAGTAATTAATTAAAAAGGTGTTTTATGTGATTTTAGTTTATAAAGTCACTTTATTAAAAGGGTAAAAGGATTTGAAAAGGGTCAACGAGGAAATAAAGGAGAAGGAGAGCACTCTCTCTCATTATGCATTTCTATTTTTTAAAAATAAAATTGAGAGAGTTCTTGTGGCTTTGACTCTTGGAACGAAAAACTCTAGAGAATATTGGAAGATTGGTTTTGGTGGTGAGACCATCCACCTTAATTGATCAAGGAGAGAAGATCACTCAGATCTTTTCATTGTACTTCATTGTGGTTGAGTTTATCGCTTTAGCGGTTGAGTTCTATCATTTTGTAACCGAGTTTTGATTGTGTGAAGATTGAGTTTATCTTTGGAGGGATGATTTTGGTGTTGGGCGAATTGCTTATCAAGGGGGTTGAGTTACCATTGTTGGGGGCCAATTTCCATCACTAGAACTGAGTTTATTTGTTGGTTGGTCGAGTTTCCTAGCCTAGGGTCGAATCTTTCTCTATTGGGTCGTGTATCCTCTGTGAAGGGACAATTTTTAAGCTGGGTTGTATTCTTCCTTCGCTGGGTGAGCCATCTTCAATTTTTGGCTGAGTATACAGACTGTGTGGTACAAATCTTGTTGTATGGGATGATTTCTTTTGTTGAAGGTCGAATCCTTGTTTGTTGGGCTGATTTCATATGCTGGGTTAGATCCCCTTCGAATCTGGGTGAGTTCTTTTCTTAGAGGACCGAGTTCTCCCATTTTGGGGCTAAGTTTCTTAGATGGACAAACTTCTGTGTGAAGGGATCTTGTGGTTGTGCTTGGCATCCATTTTATTTGGGAGAAAGCAGTCACTTTTGTAGCTAGTACAACAACATTTTTATCACCCATTATTCTTGGACTTTGTCAAGCATCAACAAGTATTTTAGAGTTAATTGCGAGTCATTTTATTTGTAACTGTCGTTGGCTTGGTGCTAATAAAATAAAGGGTAGAAGTTCCATTGATTTGTTGTCGTAAAAAATTGTTTTAGTTGTTATTTATTTACACTCTTGTTGCCATATATATATATATATATATATATATATATATATATATATATATATATATATTCTGCAACTTAAATTTAATTGGAACATTAATTACATCCAAAACACTTAAGAAACAATAACAACAACAAAAGGTACTATTACAGTGAGTTGGGGTCTGTGTAATCAAAGTGTTTGACGAAAGGTCAGACCATTAAGAGGGAAACAAACCTACAGGAGTTTGGGAAATATTTGGGAAAAATCTAGCTAGGAACATTACTTTGGTATTGGAGCTGGAGATCTTGCCAGCCCAAGGGGAAAACATTGAAGAGATATTTTAGATTGCATCATTAAGTGACCAACACTTAAATTTCAGCAGTGTTTAAGGGAATTGAGGATGATGACCAGAGCAACGAACAATGGAGCTCGTGGTTCAAAAGCATAACAAACAGGACATAAAGGTCAGGATGAGGAGTTTGCAGATTGTTTGAGGGAGTATGAGTAGCTTGGTGTGACATCTCACGCATCCATGTCATTCAAGGATTTTTGCACCATCAAACATCCTGAGTGGTATGAAACCCAAGTATCAGTTGACAACAAGGTGAAGGTGTCGAGGGAAAAGGCACTAGTTTTTGAAGATTCTGATGCTTCTAAAACTGAGGAAAATGTTGATTCTTCATATGTTTCTTCTCCTGCAAATGAGCACATGGACACTTATGAGCTCTTAGAACCAGAGACCATAAAGGAGATTTGGGCAGACAAGGAAGAAGGTAGCACTGATACAGTTTTATTCCAACAGAATGACATTGTGATTTGGGATGAAGAAGAAGTAAATGTTGCTTATGGTATGGGGGACACAAGTCTCTTTGATGTTAACTTAGAGGCCATCTTTGATAGGCCTTGTGGAGAGAAGAGTTTCCTTGATCAAGCGGTGCTTGATCATGATGTTATCCCAACTTTTTGAGATTGCATCATATCATCTACTGAGCCAATTGGTTTTGATGTGGATTCAACGTCTTATCCTATTTATGACTAATGATGTAGGCATGATTGTACCAGAATATGACAAAGATTGGGTACTTAAGAAGTTTCCATGGAATATTGATCTTTGTTCTTGGGAGCCATGCGTGGAGGATGACAAAGAAGAGGCTAATTTGGTGGATGAAAACAAATCCATAATTTTTTGTGAGGATGATAGTCCACATGATTCCCATCATTGCATGGTATCATCTAGTGAGTCAATTGGTGGTGATGGGGATAGCATTCTTTCAGATGAAAGTAAATCAAAAAACCCCTTGTTTGATAGTCCACAAATTGAATGAAGACCCCTAGCATTGCCTGATTTGGAGGACCGATTATTGGTCACAGAGGAGCAAATTGTACAAGTGTTGACAAGTGAAGATGGTGCTCAAAAGTTCATTGAAGATCTTATTTGGAAAACCCAGATGGAGGAGAGACAAAAAGGAGTTGCAGGTGGAGTCACTGGTGCTCAATTGCACATAATCAAAGAAGCACTAGAGAATATGAAATCAGATTACTTGCAGTTGTTCATGGATAGGGACCTTGCTCTCAAGTTCCTTGAAGACAAGGAAAGGTAGGCTGAGGAGCTTTCTTACTAGTTGAGCTTGTGATACAGGAGCATAGGCTCATAAATTAACTTGCTTAATCTGCCCAAGGAGGGGTCTTGGTACTTCATGAGGAATTCAATTCCTTAATGTAAATATTTGTATTTTCCCTAAGTTAATAGGTGATCTTCTAGAAAGTAATGAGTCATTGGCTAAGTGCTTTGTGACAACTTTTAATGACTATCCATCTTCATAATTTACACGACCTACGCACACATGAATTTTTAGTTTCAAAACCATGAGACTCTTGAGTATTTGGTGATGCTTCTCGCATCATCTTCTTTTGATGGACTAAATTCTCCAAGCACCTCATGAGGTCCTCATTCTAAACCTCATCTTCTCCATATTCATCATCTTCTCTAAGAATTTCTCCCTGTTCCAGTTCACAAATATGCATTGTTTGTCATGCTTCAAAAGAATTCCTCCTATATTCAACTTCCTTGAGTTTCTCCTTTATTTTGATCCAAGCACTCAACCCGTGCCTCACCGTTTGCCTCAACTTCCTTGCAAGCAATTTTACAATAGGACATTTGACCCTCTTCTTCAAAGTCCATCCACTTCTCTGGTATTCTTCGACTCTCTCTTGTAGCATCTTCATCATAACACTTAGTTGTTCCTTCATCTTATCTATTCCTCTGTCGAGTTCCTCATCACTCATATTGCTTTTGCCAATTGCTTTGGCACTTTTTCTCATCTGGTTGTGGCTTCTTTCCTTTGAACCCTTGATCTGACTATATCTAGTCCTCTCCATCTCTTTATCTTTGAGTTTCTCTGTACTCATTGTGAGCTGCAAATAGCCTCTGCAGCAACTTGTAGTATGTTTCACCTTGCTACAAAATACCTCACCACGTTTCTCTCTTGAAACTAGCCTTTTGGTATCTCTTGTTCTCTCAAATATAACCTCTTGAGCTTTACCTACTCAAGGAATTTTCACTTATACTCACCTCTCCTGGGACTTTCACTGATCTCCCATATTCCAATCTTAATTGAAATTTATCATAGCCAAAAGAAAGGGGGTCTCATATTGAAAGAAAAAGAAATAAGACAAAGAGTAAAAAGGCATTGAATGGGCTAGGAAACAATTGCATCCAAGACAAGGTGAAACTCACCCTCTAAAGAGGCACCCACAGGTAAGACCTACATTTCCCTGTTATCACTACACCGCTTGCCCAAACATCCCCTACACCATCTCCTGCATTTACATGACCTAGATTGGTCTTCACCTAGAAACACCCCACACTTGAGGAGAATTATCCCAGTAGGACATCTTGAGACCCTCTCCAAACTTGGCTTGTTAAATAGCATAACATCTTTGAGCATTTCTCTGGGAAAAGGGCAGTTTGATGCACATGTTTGGGTAACTTGATTATTAGATGTGATTGACATTGCTGTGATCCCTGCGACTTATGAGCCCATGGAGGGCGTACTTGTTGTTGCTACAGGACCATGCCCAACATATAGGTACATATGTGGAGATGATTAGCTTGGACCTCCATGGGGATAAAATCCCACCAGATGGATGTTGAGACCCCAGCCAGGGGCAAAGGGATACTAGAGGCTTGCACCAGAGAAAAGGGAGGGCATTCCACCATGACGTTGGCCCTCCCACCATGACATTGGCCCTTGAAGGCCCCTGACATCATCATTCTGAGCGTTGACATCATCCAGTTGGGGTTTTAGGCATGAGGACGGCTTTGCTTGGAACGTGTGGCAGTTTCTAAGGGGTTTTGAGCCCCAACGTTTCACTTTGGAGGCCTAGCATTCCAAAAGGGGGCCCAACGTCACCTTAGGAAGGGCATGACGCCACCCTAAAAAGATAAAATTAGGGTTTTTATTGTGAATTTTATGTAAAACTGGATTTTTGATGTAAACTGGCCATGTCGGTCTTTTTTGACCTTAAATGTAATTAAAGGTCATTTGTATTGTATAAATAAGAGATCAACCTCTCATTTTTATTCAACATATTTCACTCACACAAGTGTGAGGTTTGAAATTCAGCCTCTTTTAAGGCTTATTGGCTGAACTAAGTGGTGTGCAACTCTTGGAGGCAGCTTCTATTGGTGAATTTTTGCATTTTCATTGTGGAAACTCTTCAACTAGGGCTTGTGACTAGATTATTCTTGGTGAATGCAAGTAGAAATCTGCAATCCTTCTTTCTTTTGAATGGTTATGGTATCCTTTACTTGTCCATTTATAAGATTATGAAATTGCTAGTGTGAAACCCTACGAGAAAAGCACATGTTATTGTCCTTCTCTTAATAGCTCTCCACCTACTTGATTTTTCTAGAAGACACCTCCCTTGAAGGATATACTAGAGCCCTACCTTAGTAGCACTCTAGTACTATTGCTTCATTAAGATTTGATTTTTATTTCAAGCTTGAATTAAAGAAGAAGGAAAATAGCTAGGGCCTAGGGTTACCTACTTCCTAGTAGCTTTTTCCTTCTAGGGTTTTGGATGATTGAGGCCTTAGGTTACTAACACCTCAACCATCCTCCCTCTTTCTTTTGCTCACCCATTATCATTTGTTTCTCCTAAGAATTACCATTGCAAAAGTGACTCCATTTACCCTAAAGGCACTAGTTTGTACCTTACAGGTGATTGATTGATTAAAGCAACCTTTAAACCATCTACTTCAAGATCTCTACTAACCACTTCTAACCTTAGATTAGACTAACTTACTAACTATATTGTTGTTGGCAAAAGATAACTACAACCATCTATGACAACAGTAAAAACATCTTAAAAGCAAGTGTTAGAGCTGATTTTACATTGCCTTCATTGCATCTAACAAATACTAGCATATTGCCAATTTTAGGTTATCATTTTTGGTCATTATTGAAGCTTTATTAAGGCATAACTATGAAGCTATTGCTATATATACATTGTTGTTATAAATATTTCTGTTGCTTCATCTTTTATATCCACTTATGCTTTTATTCAAAGTCCAAAGTTTTATGAAGCACTAACATCAATTGGTACTTGCAAATAGTGTTTTTTCTTGGTTTCTTGTTCTGGGCAGGTACACTTAAGAAAATCTTTGCTTCATCTTATTAAAACCTTTGGGACTTTCTGATCAGAGTGACTTGTGAGAGGGGAGGAACTTTTTGATACTCTTGCCTTAGCCTTCTGAAAATCACAGGTCACCGGGGACGTCTCCTCTAAGGAACTACCCCTAAAGACAAAGAGGTGTCTTGTTTAGGTGACAATGATAGGACAACCTCTTGTTACAACAATTTATTGTTCACTTGCCTTTGGCTTTTGGGAAAGTACAAATTGCACGATCACAGGTCCTTCTGTCACACTTCTACTTGTTGCTACCTACCAAAATACTTCGTCCAGAATAAATTGTAAAACATAAACACCATGTTTACTTATCAAATATCAGCTAGATCCACATCTGCAATCTGCATCTTCAAAAATTGCTTCTCTGTTCATCCAATTCCTTTCTTTGTTATAGGTCTCGAGCTGCACTATTTTCTGTTTTGAATCCTTCTTTCTTTTGTGTTTGTAAACCCATAGTATTCCATCTTCACACATGCAAATATAACTTGCTCTGATACTGTTCAAGCCTTTCAAATTCATGCTCCTATATCAAAAATCTATACAACCAAATTGCCTTAGCCCTATTGTTCATTTTGTAAATCTCTTCATTAAACTCGCTCAAATTCCCATCGATTAACACTACAGTTAATTGGTCACCGGGACCACTGGACAACTAGGACACCAAGACCATCGGAAAATTGGACCCTGGATACTTTTACACTACTCTTTTAACTGTTACGTCGGTGCATGCTCCTGTCTGGTTACAATTATTTTCGATCATTGATCTCTTCGATGATCAATGATCAATGACCAGGCTTCAACGATGTCATTAGGTCCACGATTCGACCATGTGGCTTGATTACCACCATTGATCTTCAAGTTGATCAACGCGCATAATTTCATCTTGTGTTTGTATTTGCAGAGTCTATACTCCTTCCTAAAACTTCAAGATAAGATTGCTTGACCTTGATTCACGCTGAGTTTACTCTTCTCTATAATAAATATACCCAATTCCGATTAGGAATCAACTTACAGGTTCTATTTTGTTTCCCACAGGGACTCTTTTATTTCCTCAATGCGATCTCTCATCCATGATTCAACATTAAAGAGTATATACAGAACTTGGCTATCTATTCATAGATTCATTAAAACACATCAACATAGAGACAAATACACATAGTTCGGATGCAAAATACAACATTTGTACATGAATTCTATAAAACTTAGAAATACCTCATATCCTTTTCCTGGCTCAATTTCACATTTTTGGGCACTTCTTTGGCCCTGGCCACTTTGTCTAATCTATGCCCAAAGGCTTACATAAATACTTGGAAGTTAAAAACCTCCAGATCTAACAAATCCCTAATAATAGTTTCTAACTCTATTAAGTGGCTTGACTCGCTCTATATTCTTTCTTAAATCAATAGGATCGAATCCTACATACTTAGGAAAAATCCACACTACCCAACTAATTGCTCGAATAAAAAATTAACATGGTAATTAGGAAAATAAACCCTATCCTTCTAGATTTTAATTACAAACTTAGGGAAATACAATTAATTTCATTAAGGGAACCACTCCCTTTGGTAAATTCCAAGAGCCCACTAAGGCCTAATAAACATGGTTTCTTTTGAGAGAATATGCTCCTGCATCACTATGTTAGGTGATGAATCTAGGTCAAGATGCACAGTGTTAAGCTAGAGAGTGATAGTAAATGAAGATGCAAATGCAAAAGTCCTAAACTAACACCAAGCGTTGAGAGAGAGAGAGAGTTTTAAACTAAATCTTTATCACTTGCAATAGAGAGACTAGTGTCATCTTCAATCCTTAGGAAAATGGAGCCAATGCAACAACCTTCTATGGAGGATAGGAGCATGAGAAGATATGAAGATAAAACCCTAGGACTATATACCATAATAGGCAAAGGAATTAAATTCTAGGAAGGAATCCCTAGAGTTTAGACAATCGTAAACCCTAGGTTTCGTCCCTATCTTCTAAGTCGTCTAGTAAAAAATTCAAATGGAAGGTGGTTAAACCCTAAGATTTATATAATCATAAACCCTAGATTTCAACCAATAAGATCAAGGTTAGGGGGATATACAATCATAATACCTAAATTGACCTTATATGCTTCAACAAATTAGGATGGACAAGCAAGGGAAGGGGATAAACAATCTTTATCCTTCGTCAGGGTTTGTAACAAAATCATTCAAAGATACAAAAGAATATGCAACCATTAACCATCTAATTGAGCATACACCAAATATACCATGTGTTGTCCCTTAAGATGTTCCAGGCTGTTGATGGAACTATGCCGAGGCATCCCAGGGGTTAAGACTCAGAGTGATCCTTAAATCCATTGTCATAACGACAGAAATTATGCAAAACTTGTGGGTAATTTTTTCTCTCTCTCTTATAGAACTCTTGGCTCTCAAACAATGCTGGAACCAATATCAAAACAGTGAACGTCAAGAGGCACGCATCCACGAGTGCTTCAGACAATTTGAGTTTAAGTTGAGAAGGAATGGTTTCAGAAGAAATACAAAATAAACATGTGAGGTAGCTTTAAGGTGAATCTCACAGTCTATGGAAAGAATAACGTGCTGAGCAATTAAGAATTTAGTAGTTCTAAGAGCTATCCCAGATCGTTAAATCATGCATAAAAAAATGAACATTTTCATATATTTAAATCCATGGAGGTACCCTTTGCACATCATTAAATACAATTAAAAATGGCATGAAGTGGTCATACATTCAGAGGAATTAAATTCAATATCATAAGCTAAACAACACGCAGTAACACTGTACATGTCATGAAACTGGTTGCGCAAGATTTTATTAATGGAGATCTGATATAATAATCCATGAGATGAGAGGGATGGGTTTTACAAGAGCACATACAAAGAAAAAGAAGAACAAACTAAAGCATAACGTAAGGGATGAATCTCTTGAAGCTTGCGACCTTGAAAATTTGTCTGTGTTTGAGGGGATCTTGATCAAACAGCTCGAGTATAAGATACCCTTAAATTCCCCAAAGTGCTAGACCTAAAATTTATCCCCTTTCATTGATTTATAGTTGTTTCTGCTTGACAGAAAAATGCTCGCTTGGACCAATACTGCTTCTTGAACATCATGACAACTTGTTAGAATCTTGATACCACGTTTGTTTTTCTAACCAACTTCTGCTTCCTAGCTGATTTTGATGGATTTTATGAAGTAAAAATAGATTTTTACCCCCAAAGTTGATGTGTTGATGTTGTTGTTGGGGAATGTGTTCTTCTGGTCCAATCAAGACTTCTAGTGAATCTCTTTGGATGACTTGATTGGGTCCGAATATGCAGTTCAAAATTTACTCGACCATGGAACGATTTAGATTCGTGATTGGTTGGAAGAACGCCCAACATATTCATCTCAATTTCTACCAATCATCCATGCAGAGCATTATCGACCAATTCCTTAAATCTCCTGCCATGAACCACTGCATTATGTTGATCTATTGATACAATTGCTTCTTAGGGTAAATCCCCGGATGCCCTCCTGATCTCAAGATCAAGCGAATGATACCAGAG
>JZKD02S0922602.1:0-13908 GCA_000966675.3 Picea glauca | reverse complement strand
AAAAAGACTGCCTATCATTTCGAAGAAGAAGAGGTTTTCTCCCTTTATGGGTTTCCTCGTGAAAAATCTGTCTCTGTGTGTATTTTATGTGTGATTGATGATCTTTACTCTTACTGTCCATATGTTGTATGTTGCTTGATGACACATGAAGAAATCTTAATAAGTATTTAAAAAGTGTAAAATTGTTTAAGCTTATAAACAATTGATTCACCCCCCCCCCTCTCAGTTGTTTTAGTATTTCCAACACTTATTTCTTTTAACCAGTCCTAGAGAGTATCTCAAATGTTCTTATGATGTCGTTTGCGATGCAACACAGGTTAGATGACAATATGATTTTTGTGACACTTGCGATAATGACAATGAGACATCATCGAAGTGAGTAATTTTGATGTGTAACAGATTGCCCCCCAAAGTGTAAGGTCAGAAGACGGAAACTGATGATTGAACTACTTTGTAGACTTTTCGAAGCAAGGGTATGGACTTGGAGAACCTGGTAGAATTTGCATACAACCATCAAATAAATGTTATGACATGTTTCAAACCCAAGGTAGGCATACCTATGCTTGAATGATAAAACACTTTCAAGGTATGGCCGCCATAAAATACATTGCGGACCCATAATCATATTGATTTAAAAGGTATAGCCACTAAAGATACAATGTGGATCTCTACTTCCATGACATGAACTAATTGTAGCCATGAGAAATACATAGTGTATCTACGAGATGACAAAACATAGCCACGGACCAATATAAAGTGGATCTATGTGACAGTATATATATCAATAGTCTCAAAAGAAACTCCTTTGCAACCTGGGTAAAGTAGATATCAGAGTGAATAATCAACCCAAGGTCTTCTTACCGATCCTGATGTGGCACGAATATAACCATGTGAATATATTTTTTTTACATCGAACATGCTAGATACAACTTGATTACCGGTCAATCAGGTAAATCGTTAACAAGTGCGAGGAAAATCACCAATGATGTCAATGACTCCCAAGGTACCCTTGTATAATCCAGTGGATGTGAATAGATGAATCATACTCGAATATTCATGGAATCATTTGATCAGAGGTCAATGATGTAAACCCGTTGTCGAAAGTGAGGAGGCCTGCCATTGAGGCATGCAGGTCCCAAGGTACTAACTAGTTTCTAAGTCTAGTTCACGGGTGATGTGTTGAAGTCGACAGGAATAGACTCATCGAAGGAGGGCCTTGATGTATCCCTCATCAATGACATGAAACTGATACAAAGATGTAATTTGGTGGATCAAAATGAGATTGGACTGACATGGGTATTGAAACTGGAAATTTGCGATGGTTGACTCTCAAAGCGGATAATTCCCTTGAGCAATGGGGCACAAACGGCAGAAACACGACATGCACCAAAACATGATGCAGTGGATGTTGTGAATTTTGTTGGATGACCCAAAGGAGTAAAGAAACTCAGAGGATTGGTTCAGTGCAGAGGTTCAGGGGGTTAAAATGTATGTAAAGACAATGTGTCATGTTCAAGGATGACTGTAAGAGTGACATGTGATGTTTCCAAAAACTACTTGGCTTGCTTCTCTCAATTTTTCCCTCATCCAGATAGATGAGTACCTCTTTTTATTTTTACGAGCTTGAGGAGGATAACACATGATCAATATAACTCACCTTTGGTAAGTTCCTCTTCTTTTGTTTAACAAACTGGAAGAAGTAAGGGTTTGGTCCCATATGGGCCCTTCAATGCATAATTTTTAACGAGTCTACAGAAGGCAAACTCGGTTTTTTTTCATGTTTAGAGAGTCTGAAAAATACTTAAAGTTCACTCTAGGGGGTTCCTTTTTCATATATCCATGCGAGTCCGAAAAAAAGATAAAAGTCTACTCAGTTGTGGTCTCATGTTTTTTTGAGCATGAGAAGGAACTAAGACCATGCTCGTTAGTGTGACAAGGTTAAATCGAACAATACCGCTTTGAAACCTGCAAATGATGACAAATCTGCATTCCAGGGTATTAACAACATCTCCAAAATAATTTTAAAACCCAAAATAGACTATAGGTTAGCAAAAAATGAAGTCTATATCAATGAAATAAGGTCAAAAAATGTTTTTACCATTTCATTTGTGCCAAAAACTTCTAGCAGTGGTAAAATTGACTTTGGAGAGCGATTTTGAAGTCATTGGTGTTGGAGCTATGGTCGATTGTTTCTGCTTTCGTCCAGATCAGGTTGGTCCTTAACACCTTCCAGTCATTTTATACGATTTAAAATTTTATTTTAGGTAATTTTTTTGTTTCATTTTTTATGCCCTAGAGAGCCCTAAGCGTTGAAAAAGATCGTCACTCCCTCAAAGGGATGAGGGGAGTGCTACCCATATTTTTGGCACTCTGGTGTGCACTCCAAGGGAGAGCTAGAACTCTGTGTGTGCAATTAGGGGAGCACCGGTGCATAAAGCAAAAATGAATTGATTTTTAAGCTAAATTTACCCAAAAATTTGTTATAATGAGATGATTAATGGCTCTTAATAGATTTTGCTTCCAGTTTGCATTGGTAAAAAGCCATGATTGAGTAGAAGGAGCGTGATCACAAGATCAATGGCATAGTCACATTACAAAACCCCCAAGCGAGGGATGCATTGAGGAATTGCGACCTAATCAAGTATTTTAAACTACAGAAGATGAAAAAATAAGTCCTTTTACTTGAGTACATGATTGGGTTGTGGAATACTACTGAATAGGGATTCCAAATTGGGCCGCAAATGCTCAACATCGAGTTAGAGGACATATATTTTTTTATCGGCCTCTCAAAGAGAGGGGCCCCTATTATCTTATCCAGACAATGGATAGTTCCAGTTCCTTTCGAAGAGTATGTGGCAAATCATTGTATTTCGGGATCGTGATTGGTTGGAGGCCAAATCGTGATAAAAGATGTTAGGGATTTGCCTCTTCGATCCATCTTATTTTCCATTACCAACTTGGCAGGTAGTACCAGTGCACATTTGGCTTCAAGATCCCATATGGCCTATGCTCGACAATGTGTGGAGCCAACGTAGTTTAATTGGAGCGCAGCTTTCCTTCACAATGTGAAGGATCGGATTACAAGATACAGGATGGGGAAACAAAAGCAATTTGGGTACGGTTCCTCTTTGGTTTCGTTCTTCTTAGATCAAATTCCACAGATCGCACTGGCGGTACAACCGGTAGGTGAACCATGCATGGAGCATTGGACGAGTTTCTCCCCAAGGTTGGGAACCGACTCAAAAATCAAATTTGCAACTGACCTCTTTTCTTGGATAAGATGTCAATTGATTGTCATTGAGGACTTTCCATACATTGGAGTAGATTTTCAGGATAGCATGGACCTGGTTCTTCTAGATGGAATGGACTGGGATGCATCAGGTATGAAACCAAATACCTTGTCAAGTGTTTTTTTTATTTTAAAGATTATATTATTTTTATGTGTACTTAGAGGGGTTTTTAACAGATGTATTGTTTCACCATGCAGATAGAGGAGCAACACGTCCGACAGAGATGTCGGCACTGGGACATTGTGGAGATGCACAGATAGTTGTGGAGCATGAGGTAGCAGTAGGGGGTCTATGGAGGTTGAGAGAAACCTTTGTGGTCTTACGATGGGTGTCCCTTCTCTTAGGAGGTGAGATGTACCCTTTCATTTATAGAGACATACAGTGGGAGTTCTCGAGAGTCTGAACTACCTACTTAGACGAGCGGCCCATGCAGTAGTGTGCTACTCAGAGCACAACGTGGTGCGGGAGGATTAGGATCCTCCTTATGTTTTGTGTAGTCTGTATGATGATGTCATGGGCATGAGGGCCCAAATTTTTCCCTTCTATGTACATTTTTTATGTAACCAAACATTTTCTATCACGCAGTATATATATACAGATATCTAAGTTTTTGTGGAGCCGATGATGTTTGAAAATAATCTTTGTGTGATGAGTTTATTTTACATGTGATGTGTTTTATATGATTTATTTTCTTTATAAAAATTCATCGATGTGCAAGATACCGATCTATAATATAATTTGCTACCAAATCCAAAGTTGTGTTAAGTCTTCTTGGTATGTGTCTATATTCTATAAATTCAAACATTCTTTCAAGAAGATGAACTCCTAAGTGGAGACGCAATAATATAGGATTTTGAATGGCGTAGACCCGATTAAGCTGACAAACGACGAGTTGAGAGTCTAGGTTAATGATCATGCAAGATATGCCTAGGGAGGAGGCCTCGGTTCAAATTCTAATGACAGGGTGATATTCTGCCATGTTATTAGTTGTCGATCCTAGGAAAACACCTCCTGAACTCACTAACTCGTCAGAGTGGTAAATGACCAAGCTGCAGAAGCAATATTCTGGGTGTGTCGACTAGCACCATTCGCAAACCCGACAAAGATAGGAAAGGAAGATTTCATCTACACACACAATCACAAGACAAATTATAAGCGGCTGAGACAAAACTCGTACACGCAAGAGAAAAAGACACCCAAAACTAAAGTACAATAGTGTACAAAGCAGGCATGCTAGATGTTCTATGCATAGTACTTTTTAAGGTAAATCTCAATCTGGGTTTCACCAAGAGAGACTCCATCATAGTCAACTAGCTCATAGGCACCTCTACGTAGTACACATTTCACAATGTAAGGACCATGCCACAGACATTCTAAATTGCATGTCCCTAACTTATCATGAGCCTGGTCATAAACAAGGACTAGGTCTCCTTCTTCGAAAGTAAGAGGATGGACAGATTTTTCATATTGACTCTTCATTTGTTTTTGATATGTCTCATTAACGAGAGCGGCACCGCGACATGTTTCATCCAACCTAGTCAGATATAGGAAACGTTCTTCTTCAGCAGAAGCGTGAGGCAAGAGTTCTACTTTGAGTTTTAACGAAGGAATTTCGCACTCGATTGGTAATATTGCTTTGATGCCATATACTAACTGGAAAAAAGTGAATCTAGTAGCAGTTTTCACTGAGGTGCGGTAAGCCCAGAGAGAGGAGAAAAGTTGTAGATGCCAAGATGTTTTGTTTTCCCCCACCATGCGTTGAATCGTGGTTTTAAGGACCTTGTTGATAGCTTCAACCTGTCTATTTTCTTGATCATAGTAAGGGGATGAATTCTCATGGAGAAAACCCGACTTGGCATGTAACTCACTCATCATCTGGTTCTGAAAGTGTGAATCGTGATCAGTGACAATGGGTTGTGGAACACCAAAGCGAGTGATGATGTGGTTGAGGATAAAAAGAGTTGTGGTACGACCATCGTTCAAAAAAGTAGGCATAGCCTCAGCCCATTTTGTGAAGTAATCAACGGCAACGATGATATGACCATGCCCCCTGGCTAAGGTAGGACTACACTACATAAAATCAATGCCCCATTTTGAAAAGGGGCGGATGGAGACAACGGGATGCAGCGGAGTGGGGTGGGTGCGTGCCTTCTTATGAAAAACTTGGCAAGGTGGCATTTTTTGACAACCTCAATACAATCTTTGAAAATAGAGGGCCAAAAGTAACCGGCACATAAATTTTTCTAAGTTGTGTCCATCCCAGAAAGGTGACCACCACATGCTCCAAGGTGACAGTCATTAAGGACATGTGAGCCCTCTTCATGATTTAAACAACGTCGCCGGATAGTATCAATACCGCGGCAATACAAAGTGTCATCGATGATAAGGTAGCGTCTAGAATGGTGACGAATACGACGGCGTTATTCATGAGAGATATCGGGCTGAAAATGTTGGGTTTGAAGATAAAGAAGGATGTCTCCATACCAAGGATCGAACGTGCTAATGAGGAATAGAGATTCATCGGAGAGATAATCTTTGGGCTCAGTATCTTCATCAGCATGGGGAAGATCACAAATAAGTTTTGCAAACACCAAGGATTTTTTAGCTTTGAACTTGGCAAACTCGAGATCGAATTCCTGAAGGATGACGATCCATTTGGAATATTTTCCCCCAAGTACTTGACGTGTCAAAATATGATACATGGGGTTTGAGTCCGCGATAACCGTGATAGTGTGTAACAAGATGTAATGGTGAAATCTTTGGACGGGAATGATGGATGCCAAAGCCAACTTTTCAACATGCAAATATCAAAGCTTGGGACCGGATAGACTTTTTCTCAGATAGTATATCACATGTTCTTCACCGTTAGGGTCCTCTTGAAATAACATCATAGTGATAGTGGAAGTAGAGGCTGCTAAGTAGAGGATGTAGTAATGTGCATAATTCGGAGGATGCAACAGAGATGTATTGGTCAATGCGTTCTTAAGAGCATCAAAATATCATAAAGTAGTGTCATCCCAGATGAAAGGAGTGTCTTTCTGCAACAATCGCATAAACCCTTTTGTAATATCAGTGTAGTTACATATAAAACGACGAAGAAAGTTCGCTTTCCCCTACAAACTTTGTAGGTGGGTCAAATTATTAGGCCGAGGTAAAGCAAGGATAGCTTTAATCTTTAAGGGATCCACCCTAATCCCGTCTTTAGAGACAACGAAACCAAGGAGTCAACCTGATTCGACAACAAAGATGCACTTGTGTGGGTTCAAACGAATATGATAGAACCGACATTGAAGAAAAATAGCACGTGGATGACCAATATGGTCTGATCGACTGTATGAATGGGCAGGTAAATCATTGAGGTAAGGCTCTGCAATATGCTTGATATCGTGGAAAGCATGTGACATGGCCTACTGGAAGGTATCACCGCCATTGTTTAGACCAAATGGTAGTTTCTGATAGGCGAAAGTTCCCCACAGGCAGATGAAGGTTATCTTATGTTGATCAGTGAGGAGAATTTCAATCTGGTTGTATCCTAAGAATCCATCCGTGAAAGATAAAATAACGTTGCCAACACAATTATCAATGATTTGGTCGATGAAGGGTGTGGGGTAATTGTTAATTTTTAAGCCATTATTATAGTTCTTTGCATTTCAATAGATAACAATAGCATAACACAAGATCACTGAGAAATACACAATCACAAGAGACACAACATTTATCCTGAGAAACCCTCTAGNGAGGAGGCCTGCCATTGAGGCATGCAGGTCCCAAGGTACTAACTAGTTTCTAAGTCTAGTTCACGGGTGATGTGTTGAAGTCGACAGGAATAGACTCATCGAAGGAGGGCCTTGATGTATCCCTCATCAATGACATGAAACTGATACAAAGATGTAATTTGGTGGATCAAAATGAGATTGGACTGACATGGGTATTGAAACTGGAAATTTGCGATGGTTGACTCTCAAAGCGGATAATTCCCTTGAGCAATGGGGCACAAACGGCAGAAACACGACATGCACCAAAACATGATGCAGTGGATGTTGTGAATTTTGTTGGATGACCCAAAGGAGTAAAGAAACTCAGAGGATTGGTTCAGTGCAGAGGTTCAGGGGGTTAAAATGTATGTAAAGACAATGTGTCATGTTCAAGGATGACTGTAAGAGTGACATGTGATGTTTCCAAAAACTACTTGGCTTGCTTCTCTCAATTTTTCCCTCATCCAGATAGATGAGTACCTCTTTTTATTTTTACGAGCTTGAGGAGGATAACACATGATCAATATAACTCACCTTTGGTAAGTTCCTCTTCTTTTGTTTAACAAACTGGAAGAAGTAAGGGTTTGGTCCCATATGGGCCCTTCAATGCATAATTTTTAACGAGTCTACAGAAGGCAAACTCGGTTTTTTTTCATGTTTAGAGAGTCTGAAAAATACTTAAAGTTCACTCTAGGGGGTTCCTTTTTCATATATCCATGCGAGTCCGAAAAAAAGATAAAAGTCTACTCAGTTGTGGTCTCATGTTTTTTTGAGCATGAGAAGGAACTAAGACCATGCTCGTTAGTGTGACAAGGTTAAATCGAACAATACCGCTTTGAAACCTGCAAATGATGACAAATCTGCATTCCAGGGTATTAACAACATCTCCAAAATAATTTTAAAACCCAAAATAGACTATAGGTTAGCAAAAAATGAAGTCTATATCAATGAAATAAGGTCAAAAAATGTTTTTACCATTTCATTTGTGCCAAAAACTTCTAGCAGTGGTAAAATTGACTTTGGAGAGCGATTTTGAAGTCATTGGTGTTGGAGCTATGGTCGATTGTTTCTGCTTTCGTCCAGATCAGGTTGGTCCTTAACACCTTCCAGTCATTTTATACGATTTAAAATTTTATTTTAGGTAATTTTTTTGTTTCATTTTTTATGCCCTAGAGAGCCCTAAGCGTTGAAAAAGATCGTCACTCCCTCAAAGGGATGAGGGGAGTGCTACCCATATTTTTGGCACTCTGGTGTGCACTCCAAGGGAGAGCTAGAACTCTGTGTGTGCAATTAGGGGAGCACCGGTGCATAAAGCAAAAATGAATTGATTTTTAAGCTAAATTTACCCAAAAATTTGTTATAATGAGATGATTAATGGCTCTTAATAGATTTTGCTTCCAGTTTGCATTGGTAAAAAGCCATGATTGAGTAGAAGGAGCGTGATCACAAGATCAATGGCATAGTCACATTACAAAACCCCCAAGCGAGGGATGCATTGAGGAATTGCGACCTAATCAAGTATTTTAAACTACAGAAGATGAAAAAATAAGTCCTTTTACTTGAGTACATGATTGGGTTGTGGAATACTACTGAATAGGGATTCCAAATTGGGCCGCAAATGCTCAACATCGAGTTAGAGGACATATATTTTTTTATCGGCCTCTCAAAGAGAGGGGCCCCTATTATCTTATCCAGACAATGGATAGTTCCAGTTCCTTTCGAAGAGTATGTGGCAAATCATTGTATTTCGGGATCGTGATTGGTTGGAGGCCAAATCGTGATAAAAGATGTTAGGGATTTGCCTCTTCGATCCATCTTATTTTCCATTACCAACTTGGCAGGTAGTACCAGTGCACATTTGGCTTCAAGATCCCATATGGCCTATGCTCGACAATGTGTGGAGCCAACGTAGTTTAATTGGAGCGCAGCTTTCCTTCACAATGTGAAGGATCGGATTACAAGATACAGGATGGGGAAACAAAAGCAATTTGGGTACGGTTCCTCTTTGGTTTCGTTCTTCTTAGATCAAATTCCACAGATCGCACTGGCGGTACAACCGGTAGGTGAACCATGCATGGAGCATTGGACGAGTTTCTCCCCAAGGTTGGGAACCGACTCAAAAATCAAATTTGCAACTGACCTCTTTTCTTGGATAAGATGTCAATTGATTGTCATTGAGGACTTTCCATACATTGGAGTAGATTTTCAGGATAGCATGGACCTGGTTCTTCTAGATGGAATGGACTGGGATGCATCAGGTATGAAACCAAATACCTTGTCAAGTGTTTTTTTTATTTTAAAGATTATATTATTTTTATGTGTACTTAGAGGGGTTTTTAACAGATGTATTGTTTCACCATGCAGATAGAGGAGCAACACGTCCGACAGAGATGTCGGCACTGGGACATTGTGGAGATGCACAGATAGTTGTGGAGCATGAGGTAGCAGTAGGGGGTCTATGGAGGTTGAGAGAAACCTTTGTGGTCTTACGATGGGTGTCCCTTCTCTTAGGAGGTGAGATGTACCCTTTCATTTATAGAGACATACAGTGGGAGTTCTCGAGAGTCTGAACTACCTACTTAGACGAGCGGCCCATGCAGTAGTGTGCTACTCAGAGCACAACGTGGTGCGGGAGGATTAGGATCCTCCTTATGTTTTGTGTAGTCTGTATGATGATGTCATGGGCATGAGGGCCCAAATTTTTCCCTTCTATGTACATTTTTTATGTAACCAAACATTTTCTATCACGCAGTATATATATACAGATATCTAAGTTTTTGTGGAGCCGATGATGTTTGAAAATAATCTTTGTGTGATGAGTTTATTTTACATGTGATGTGTTTTATATGATTTATTTTCTTTATAAAAATTCATCGATGTGCAAGATACCGATCTATAATATAATTTGCTACCAAATCCAAAGTTGTGTTAAGTCTTCTTGGTATGTGTCTATATTCTATAAATTCAAACATTCTTTCAAGAAGATGAACTCCTAAGTGGAGACGCAATAATATAGGATTTTGAATGGCGTAGACCCGATTAAGCTGACAAACGACGAGTTGAGAGTCTAGGTTAATGATCATGCAAGATATGCCTAGGGAGGAGGCCTCGGTTCAAATTCTAATGACAGGGTGATATTCTGCCATGTTATTAGTTGTCGATCCTAGGAAAACACCTCCTGAACTCACTAACTCGTCAGAGTGGTAAATGACCAAGCTGCAGAAGCAATATTCTGGGTGTGTCGACTAGCACCATTCGCAAACCCGACAAAGATAGGAAAGGAAGATTTCATCTACACACACAATCACAAGACAAATTATAAGCGGCTGAGACAAAACTCGTACACGCAAGAGAAAAAGACACCCAAAACTAAAGTACAATAGTGTACAAAGCAGGCATGCTAGATGTTCTATGCATAGTACTTTTTAAGGTAAATCTCAATCTGGGTTTCACCAAGAGAGACTCCATCATAGTCAACTAGCTCATAGGCACCTCTACGTAGTACACATTTCACAATGTAAGGACCATGCCACAGACATTCTAAATTGCATGTCCCTAACTTATCATGAGCCTGGTCATAAACAAGGACTAGGTCTCCTTCTTCGAAAGTACGAGGATGGACAGATTTGTCATATTGACTCTTCATTTGTTTTTGATATGTCTCATTAACGAGAGCGGCATCGCAACGTGTTTCATCCAACCTAGTTAGATATAGGAAGCATTCTTATTCAACAGAAGTGTGAGGCAAGAGTTCTACTTTGAGTTTTAACAAAGGAATTTCGCACTCGATTGGTAAAACTACTTTTATTCCATATACTAACTGGAAAGGAGTGAATCTAGTAGCAGTTTTCACTGAGGTGCGGTAAGCCCAAAGAGAGGAGAAAATTTGTAGATGCCAAGATGTTTTTTTTTCCCCCACCATGCGTTGAATCATGGTTTTAAGGACCTTGTTGATAGCTTCAACCTATCTATTTTCTTGATGATAGTAAGGGGATGAGTTCTCATGGACAAAACCCAACTTGGCATGTAACTCACTCATCATCTGGTTCTGAAAGTGTGAATTGTGATCAGTGACAATGGCTTGTGGAACACCAAAGCGAGTGATGATGTGGTTGAAGATAAAAAGAGTTGTGGTACGACCATCATTCAGAAAAGTAGGCATAACCTCAGCCCATTTTGTGAAGTAATCAACGGCAACGATGATATGACCATGCCCCCTGGCTGAGGTAGGACTACACTACATAAAATCAATGCCCCATTTTGAAAAGGGGCGGATGGAGACAACGGGATGCAACGGAGTGGGGTGGGTGTGTGCCTTGTTATGAAAAACTTGGCAGGGTGGGCATTTTTTGACAGCCTCAATACAATCTTTGAAAATAGAGGACCAAAAGTAACCGGCACGTAAATTTTTCTAAGTTGTGTCCATCCCAGAAAGGTGACCGCCACATGCTCCAAGGTGACAGTCATTAAGGACACGTGAGGCCTCTTCATGATTTAAACAATGTCGTAGGATAGTATCAACACCACAGTGATACAAAGTGTCATCGATGATAAGGTAGCGTCTAGAATGGTGACGAATATGACGGCGTTATTCACGAGAGATATCGGGCTGAAAACATTGGGTTTGAAGATAAAGAAGGATGTCTCCATACCAAGGATCGAACGTGATAATGAGGAACAAAGATTCATCGGGGAGAGAATATCTGGGCTCAATATCTTCATCAGCATGGGGAAGATCACAGATAAGTTCTGCAAACACCAAGGATTTTTTAGCTTTGGACTTGGCAAACTCGAGATCGAATTCTTGAAGGATGACGATCCATTTGGAATATTTTCCCCCAAGTATCAGAATATGATACATGGGGTTTGATTCCACGATAACTATGATAGTGTGTAACAATATGTAATGGCGAGATCTCTAGACAACAATGATGGATGCCAAAGCCAACTTTTCAACATGCAAATATCGGAGCTTGGGACCGGATAGACTTTTTCTTAGATAGTATATCACATGTTCCTCACCGTTAGGGTCCTCTTGAACTAACATCATAGTGATAGTGGAAGTAGAGGCTGCTAAGTAGAGGATGTAGTACTATGCATAATTTGGAGGATGCAACAGAGATGTATTGGTCAATGTGTGCTTAAGAGCATCAAAATATCATAAAGCAGTGTCATCCCAGATGAAAGGAGTGTCTTTCTGCAACAATCACATAAACCCTTTTGTAATCTCAGCGTAGTTACATATAAAACGGCGAAGAAAATTTGCTTTCCCCTGCAAAATTTGTAGGTGGGTCAAATTATTAGGCCGAAGTAAAGCAAGGATAGCTTTAATATTTAAGGGATCCACCCTAATCTCGTCTTTAGAGACAATGAAACTGAGGACTCAACCTAATTCGACAACAAAGATGCACTTGTGTAGGTTCAAACGAATACGATAGAACCGACATCGAAGAAAAATAGCACGTGGATGACCAATATGGTCTAATTGACTGTATGAATGGGCAGGTAAATCATCGAGGTAAGGTTCTGCAATATGTTTGATATCATGGAAATCATATGACATGGCCTACTAGAAGGTATCACCGCCATTTTTTAGACCAAATGGTAGTTTCTGATAGGCGAAAGTTCCCCACGGGCAGATGAAGGTTGTCTTATGTTGATCAACGAGGAGAATTTCAATCTAGTTGTATCCTAATAATCCATCCATGAAAGATAAAATAACGCTGCCAACACAATTATCAATGATTTGGTCGATGAAGGGTGTGCGGTAATTATTAATTTTTAAGCCATTATTATAGTTCTTTGCATTTAAATAGATAACAATAACATAACACAAGATCACTGAGAAATACACAATCACAAGAGACACAACATTTATCCTGAGAAACCCTCTAGGGGAAGAAAACCCAACAAAACTTCCTTATTATAGATAGCCATACAATGCCAAGAGATAACTCAAGCTAATATAGAAGATCCTCTCCCAAAGATGTGCCACTCTCTCTCTCTCTCTTCTCCAACTGCAATTCCAAAAATTGTCTCTTAATGAGAAAGTGAGGTGTCTGTCTAAGTGAGGCTCTAGCCTCCTTATTTATACAAATTTGGCATGTGTGAAGTGTCTCTTCATTGGCATGGCTGAATTCTAAAACTGGGTGGTTATAACCACCTTTATTATATTTTGGGGCCTCTTAAATATATTTTGGGGCTGACTTCTTCTTTTGCTTATTACAATTACATTATGACCAATCTGCAAAAGGGGATTTGGTCCTTTTACAATAGCCGACATGATCAATCCACAATGGGGATTGATCCAATGAATAATNAACAGCATCAAGTGGGTGAGAGGACAGCATCATCAATATCATCTTGGAACACTGACTAGCATATCTATAAATCATCGAGATTTTTCTTCATCGACATCATCATCATTCTCAAAGGAATGCAATCATCATTTGCATCAATATGTATTAGTATAAAACTAATACATCATCATCATCACAGCACGAGGATAGCTCATCATAATATAGGACTGGCTTTACATCACAGCTTTCAATCTAGAAGCTCAGTACTCATCTTGCTTTACGTCACAGCAATCAAGATGGAAGCAAGATACTAGACTGGCTTTACGTCACAGCTTCTCAAGCTGGAAGCACAGTACTAGTCTCATCTCAACATCTTGCTTTACATCACAACACTTAAGCTGGAAGAAAGATACTAGTCTGGATTTACGTCACAACCGTCAAGTTGGAATCACAGTACTAGTCTCATCACATCGTCTTGCTTTACGTCACAACCATCAGGTTGGAAGCAAGATACTAGACTGGCTTTACGTCACAGCTGTCAAGCCGGAAGCACAGTACTAGTCT
>JZKD02S0922580.1:0-13908 GCA_000966675.3 Picea glauca | reverse complement strand
GGGGAAGTTCTTTAATGCTGATGTAAGAAAGAAGAAAAAGTTTGACTTTCCTCTACTTAGTCAATTAATTTGATATTCACAAGTAACCTCCCAAAAAATAAAATTAATATTCAGTTGTAACAAAAGAAATAAAGTTTGAGTCTTATCTACCTAGTCTATCGATTTGATAACAAAAAATAAATAGAGTTAAATCAAATCAATGATGTATATAAAAACTTCTTTATATTAGAATATAATTATTTTGGTTAGTTGATTTTGGAGAGTTTTAATTTTAGAGAATTGTGGAAGAGTTTCAATTAGATATATTTAGTGGAAAAAAGTTTTAGAAGAGGTGAGTTATCAAAGTTTATTATTAGTAAACTTGTATGTATTTATATCTTCCTTTTGAAGTAATGAATGAATCAAGATTTAGAGTCACAATTCTTGTAGTCTGTTTTTTGGTGTTCATGCATAAGTATAGTCATAGTTGTAAGTAATTTGCTCCTCCTTTCTTCAAATTGGTATCCAAGCCAAAGAGGAGGCCATAGAGCTAGAGAGGGCGCTGCAGGAAATTGTGAGGAGGTTCTAGATCGTAAGAAATAACAATCACCAATTCACTAAGGGCCAAGATCATTGTCATTGTCTACTGCAAGAGTTGAGCCCTCTGTTGAAGGAGTAGCCACCTATTGATATTGTGCATGCATATATTCGATTCAAGTGAATTGAAGGTGTCGTTGAATTTTTTATGGAGATTATTTGGATAATTTCACTCTTCTTTCATCTATAATTAGTTTCCAGACCATAGAAACCAACCGAGGTAGATTCTGCAAAGAGATTGGAAGCAGAGGATTTGGGGAATTTTCTTTAGAAAAATGTGGCTTCAAGCAACAACCTTGCACAACCACATATCTGAATTCTCATAGGGAAGAATTATGAAGTTTGGGAAATCGAAATGAGGACATTATTATGTTCTTAGGATGTTTGGGATCTTGTAGTTCATGGCTATATAGAAGAAGCCAATCACGCAACAGAGAAAGCCTTAACAAATGCTCAAAAGGATCAACTGAGAGACAACAGGAAGAAGGAAGCAAAACCACTCTATCTCATCCAAAATGACTTGGATGAAAGTATATTTCCAAAGATATCAACAATGAGATTCTCAAAGACAACATGGGACATYTTGCAGACCGACTATCAAGGAATTACCAGGGTAAAGGCAATCAARTTGTAGACATTAATGATAAATTTTGAGAATCTGAAGATGAAGGAGTGAGAGTSAATAGACTAGTTCATGACCCAAGTGATGAAAATTGTAAATCAATTAGTGATGAATGGTGAAGAGCTTGTAGATCAGAAAGTGGTAGAGAAGRTTCTTAGAACCTTGCCTAAGAAGTTTGATGCAGTGATTGTAACCACTGAAGAGTCCAAGGACTTGACACAATTATCAGTAGATGAGTTGTTGGGATCCTTGCTATCCCATGGATCYAGAATGAACATATATGATGATTCTTTGGAAAATCCATTTAGATCTCAAGATTCTTTCTTAAGAGACAGAGGGGGATCAAGGTCAAGAGGTAGGGGCAGGAGAAACATAAGCAACATCAAAGAGATATTTCAAAAAAGAAAGGACACTAGATCTAAATTCTCATAGCTCATAGCCAAATCAGAGGTATAACAAATCCAAAGTTAAATGTTTCTATTGTAATAAATTGGGTCATTATGCATATGAATGTAGGAAGAAGAAGGCTGACATTAGCATACATGATCAAAACTATTCTAACACCTATGAGAATTATGAAGACACAATATTCCTTACTTGTAATGTTTCTCAAGAGACTTCTAATGATATTTGGTTCTTAAATAGTGGGTGTAGCAATCATATGACAAGAGACAAAATCTTAATTTCAAATCTGGATGATTCAGTAAGGACTGAAGTCAAGTTCGGGTCAGACAATATTATAAAAGATATGGGAAAAGAAATGGACAACATCTGAACCAAACAAGGTCAGAAAAGGCATATACCAAATGTGTATTATGCCCCAAGTTTGAAACATAATCTTATTAGTGTTGGCCAACTTAGTAAAAAGGGTATGATGTAATATTTAAGGCCAATGATTGTTTCATATATGATAACCCTCCTAGTAAGATGTTGATTGCTAGGGTGAACATCACAAAGAATACAATGTATCCTCTTTCCATGAATTATAATAGACACGATGTCTCATTTTCCCATAAGACAACATGTTTGGATGGTTTTTGGTTGTAGCATTTCAGATTTGGTCATCTACATTTTGGTGTTCTAAAACTATTGTAGTAGAAAAAGATGGTTGAATTTTTGCCTCCCATTCAAGAGCCAGCTAGTTCATGTGATAGTTGCATTCTAACAAAGCAGTACATGGAAAATTTTCCTAGAGGGGTGTCTTATGGAGAAAAGACACCATTAGATATGGTTCACCAAGATTTATGTGGTCCATTATAGACCAAGTCACTAGGAGGAAGTTACTACTTCCTAACCTTCATAGATGATTACAATAGAAAGACTTGGGTGTACTTTCTTGCAAAGAAATTGGAAACTTTTGATAATTTCAGAGGATACAAGGCAGTGGTGGAGAAGCAAAGTGGTCATTAGATCAAAGTGTTAAGATCAGATAGAGGAGGTGAATATGATTCAAATGTTTTTCGTGATTTCTGTAAGTAGAAGGGGATCAAAATACAATTTACAACAAGGTATACACCTCAACAAAATGGTGTAGTTGAAAGGAAAAAGAGAACTGTTATGAATATGGATAGAAGCATGCTGAAAGAAAAAAAAACGTGTCAAATGATTTTTGGGAGAAGAAATGTCTTGCACTATTTATGTTTTGAATATATCTCCTACTAAAAGTGTGAAGAATGAAGTTCCACAAGAAGCATGGACATGTATGAGTTGCAATGTAGCACACTTCATAGTATTTGGTTATGTAGCATATGCTCAGCTACCTAGAGAGTTCAGGAGGAAGTTAGATGACATAAGTGAGAAATGTATCTTTCTTGGATGCAGTGATTATTCCAAGGCATATAAATTGTATAATCTAGTGACAAAGAAGGTGATAAACAATAGGGATGTTATGTTGGGTTGTTATATTCTTTGTAGTGAAAGTCTAGTTGAGGTGGATCGATTGATGGTTGAAGTAGAGGTGGATCGACAACAAGTCGAGGGTCGAGGTAGATCGACAGCAAGTCGAAGGTCGAGGTTAGTCGATCGGGTAAGGTTGAATTCGAAGGTCGAGAAAGTTCAACATGGTAAAGGAATTGACAGTAATTCAAATAGGTAAATCGATAAGAGGTCGACATGCGGGCATGTGGAGACCAACTGAATACCCAATGAAGGTCGACTGGTAGTCAATTGGTAATCTGGCTTGGAGTCCAATCTAACAGAATCTCGAGATTCCCAGGATTTGTAGCCAATGATATGCATGGATTTGTAACTGTTTCTGGGTGCCATGTCTTTAGGGTTTTTCCTATTGTAAATCATATATAAATAGGCATGTTGTAAGGACGTAAAGGCTAATCAATGAATCGTAAGATAGTCAATCTTTAGAGAAATCTTTAGATGTATGTTGTCGATCATGCAGATGTAAGTCAAATTGGCTACAGGGTTGTTCTTGCATACACAAGAGGGTATGGTGTTGATTGTGTCTTAGGTGTGGACCAAGGTTAGACATGTAATATTTTATTCATATTGAATAAGAAAACAAGAGAGAAGAACACTCAAGGAATGATTGTTTTCTCGATTTGGGTTTCTAAGGTAAAATCTCTGTGTACTATGTGATTACTTTGTCATTTACGTTATTGATTAAATTATTCTTCTCTTCTGCTAGATTTAGTGTGGAAGCCTTTCTCATTTCCTAACAAGTGGTATCATAGCTATTTTATTCTTTGACGTGTGTATCAGATCTTGATTTACCAATCTTGAATTTGAGAGCTAAACCCTAGGTATAGTAAGAGTTGTAAGTCATAAATTATGTTAAAGATCATGGTAAAGAATGGCGAGTAGTTCAAGAATAGAGATAGAAAAATTCAATGGCCAAAATTTTGAGCTTTGGAAGCTTAAAATGGAAGATCTTCTTGTAGATTGATGTAACACCCTGTTTCCCCCAGTCTGTAAAAATAACTATATCAGCCAAGAACTATGGCAAACTCAAAGATGTGAATGTTTGATTTGACGGACCTTTGTATAAAGGGTCGATGAATGTAAATAATGTTATGAATATGTTTTGCATGATTGCTGGGAGGGGGGTGTTCTGAAAGAGACCACGATGGCTAATGAAAGGTGGTGGAACGCACCTAGAATGGTGGCATTAACTTCCACCGAACCAATACTGTATTGGTCTTTACTGGCTCAAATACCAAAGCGGCTCTCTGACCCTGGAATGAATTACTCGCCAGGATGGTAGGTGGCGAGGCTCCTCATGAGTTAATGAGGGGATGGGGGTGAACTTCCCATCCGTAGAAGCCCTCAGACCTGACCACGAACGGGGAAATTCACGCCACACGCAACCTTGCAGAACAAGGCAAGAAAGGAAGTGTGGGGAGGGGGAGAGCATACACGACGGGGGATCGCGGAGGAAGAATATAGAAGGAACTCTGGAGAGACGGAGAGTCCCGAGCAGTGGAGGAGAAAGAAAAACCTTCGTTCTGGACTTCCGTTGAGTTGGAAATAGGAGACTGAATATCCAAGCATCGTGGTCTACCTCGGGGGTGGCTAGTGGTAAATCCATCTGGATTCACTGAGCCTACGGTTGGGTGGAAACGAGCACCCCTCTCAGTAGTTGCAACACAACTGGTGTTTCTTGATAATTGTTATGTCTTATATTTCGAACTGAATGCATGCTCATGTTTATATGCTCATGAACATTTTATGTATGGAAGTGTTTGCCTGTGTTTTGATTTGGAAACAGTGGATGCATACTTATACTTATATGACAATATTCGGTCTAAGTGTAGAATGAATAGGTTCAAGATACGAGTCTGTTCCCTAGAGAACGACCTCGACTACCTGGCTTGTGCCATGCATTGGCTTAATCCCCCGAAGGCACTCCTCCTGGGAAGTTTCCTCGCTTTCCCGAGTCGGAGTGAGTCCATGAAAAGGGCTACTATGATAGTAAACCCACGAGTTCACCTTACCCCCTCTGCCACAGAGTATATAGCTCGACGATTTAAGAAGGCTTTAGTCAGATCACCAAACCTAGGGATAATTTACCTAGGAACCATTGGGAGGATCTGTTGGAGCTCTATTGTCCATCAACCTTGACCTTTACATAGGTCGGAGGGTGGACTTGTCAACTTTCTAAAAGCCCCGAAGTAATTCAGAACCACCCATCGGCATAGGACGCATAGTAGTCGGGTAGCTTTTCGCTGACCCATGACTTGGAGTGGTCAACGGGTAGGGTTGCACGAGCTCACGATTTACAAAATTGCGACGTGATTATGGTTGTTGATCCAAGAGAGATCTGGACCATCGGTTTAGTGGGAATATTTTTCGTCTTTTCGGCGTTTCGACACCCGGGAAACCATGGAGCAATAACCCTCGTATTCGCAAGTCACGAAGTCCTGAAGTGCGAAACTCCGAATTGGCTTAGTATGAATAGGTTTCGGCTTTTTGGCATTTTAGCACCCGGGAAACCATGGAGTGATAACCCTCGTATTTGCAAGTCACGAAGTCCCGAAGTGCAAAACTCCGAATTGGCTTAGTATGGATAGGTTTGAGATTTTCGGTGTTTCGGCACCCGGGAAGCCATAGAGCGATAACCCTCGTCTTCGCAAGTCGCGAAGTCCCAGAGTGCAAATTCTGAATCGTCTTAGTGTGAATAGGATTTTGGGTTTTGGGGTTTGAAGAGTCGAAGAACTCGAACCCCCTTGCCTTTCGNTCATAGCCAAATCAGAGGTATAACAAATCCAAAGTTAAATGTTTCTATTGTAATAAATTGGGTCATTATGCATATGAATGTAGGAAGAAGAAGGCTGACATTAGCATACATGATCAAAACTATTCTAACACCTATGAGAATTATGAAGACACAATATTCCTTACTTGTAATGTTTCTCAAGAGACTTCTAATGATATTTGGTTCTTAAATAGTGGGTGTAGCAATCATATGACAAGAGACAAAATCTTAATTTCAAATCTGGATGATTCAGTAAGGACTGAAGTCAAGTTCGGGTCAGACAATATTATAAAAGATATGGGAAAAGAAATGGACAACATCTGAACCAAACAAGGTCAGAAAAGGCATATACCAAATGTGTATTATGCCCCAAGTTTGAAACATAATCTTATTAGTGTTGGCCAACTTAGTAAAAAGGGTATGATGTAATATTTAAGGCCAATGATTGTTTCATATATGATAACCCTCCTAGTAAGATGTTGATTGCTAGGGTGAACATCACAAAGAATACAATGTATCCTCTTTCCATGAATTATAATAGACACGATGTCTCATTTTCCCATAAGACAACATGTTTGGATGGTTTTTGGTTGTAGCATTTCAGATTTGGTCATCTACATTTTGGTGTTCTAAAACTATTGTAGTAGAAAAAGATGGTTGAATTTTTGCCTCCCATTCAAGAGCCAGCTAGTTCATGTGATAGTTGCATTCTAACAAAGCAGTACATGGAAAATTTTCCTAGAGGGGTGTCTTATGGAGAAAAGACACCATTAGATATGGTTCACCAAGATTTATGTGGTCCATTATAGACCAAGTCACTAGGAGGAAGTTACTACTTCCTAACCTTCATAGATGATTACAATAGAAAGACTTGGGTGTACTTTCTTGCAAAGAAATTGGAAACTTTTGATAATTTCAGAGGATACAAGGCAGTGGTGGAGAAGCAAAGTGGTCATTAGATCAAAGTGTTAAGATCAGATAGAGGAGGTGAATATGATTCAAATGTTTTTCGTGATTTCTGTAAGTAGAAGGGGATCAAAATACAATTTACAACAAGGTATACACCTCAACAAAATGGTGTAGTTGAAAGGAAAAAGAGAACTGTTATGAATATGGATAGAAGCATGCTGAAAGAAAAAAAAACGTGTCAAATGATTTTTGGGAGAAGAAATGTCTTGCACTATTTATGTTTTGAATATATCTCCTACTAAAAGTGTGAAGAATGAAGTTCCACAAGAAGCATGGACATGTATGAGTTGCAATGTAGCACACTTCATAGTATTTGGTTATGTAGCATATGCTCAGCTACCTAGAGAGTTCAGGAGGAAGTTAGATGACATAAGTGAGAAATGTATCTTTCTTGGATGCAGTGATTATTCCAAGGCATATAAATTGTATAATCTAGTGACAAAGAAGGTGATAAACAATAGGGATGTTATGTTGGGTTGTTATATTCTTTGTAGTGAAAGTCTAGTTGAGGTGGATCGATTGATGGTTGAAGTAGAGGTGGATCGACAACAAGTCGAGGGTCGAGGTAGATCGACAGCAAGTCGAAGGTCGAGGTTAGTCGATCGGGTAAGGTTGAATTCGAAGGTCGAGAAAGTTCAACATGGTAAAGGAATTGACAGTAATTCAAATAGGTAAATCGATAAGAGGTCGACATGCGGGCATGTGGAGACCAACTGAATACCCAATGAAGGTCGACTGGTAGTCAATTGGTAATCTGGCTTGGAGTCCAATCTAACAGAATCTCGAGATTCCCAGGATTTGTAGCCAATGATATGCATGGATTTGTAACTGTTTCTGGGTGCCATGTCTTTAGGGTTTTTCCTATTGTAAATCATATATAAATAGGCATGTTGTAAGGACGTAAAGGCTAATCAATGAATCGTAAGATAGTCAATCTTTAGAGAAATCTTTAGATGTATGTTGTCGATCATGCAGATGTAAGTCAAATTGGCTACAGGGTTGTTCTTGCATACACAAGAGGGTATGGTGTTGATTGTGTCTTAGGTGTGGACCAAGGTTAGACATGTAATATTTTATTCATATTGAATAAGAAAACAAGAGAGAAGAACACTCAAGGAATGATTGTTTTCTCGATTTGGGTTTCTAAGGTAAAATCTCTGTGTACTATGTGATTACTTTGTCATTTACGTTATTGATTAAATTATTCTTCTCTTCTGCTAGATTTAGTGTGGAAGCCTTTCTCATTTCCTAACAAGTGGTATCATAGCTATTTTATTCTTTGACGTGTGTATCAGATCTTGATTTACCAATCTTGAATTTGAGAGCTAAACCCTAGGTATAGTAAGAGTTGTAAGTCATAAATTATGTTAAAGATCATGGTAAAGAATGGCGAGTAGTTCAAGAATAGAGATAGAAAAATTCAATGGCCAAAATTTTGAGCTTTGGAAGCTTAAAATGGAAGATCTTCTTGTAGATTGATGTAACACCCTGTTTCCCCCAGTCTGTAAAAATAACTATATCGGCCAAGAACTATGGCAAACTCAAAAATGTGAACGTTTGATTTGACGGACCTTTGTATAAAGGGTCGATGAATGTAAATAATGTTATGAATATGTTTTGCATGATTGCTGGGAGGGGGGTATTCTGAAAGAGACCACGATGGCTAATGAAAGGTGGTGGAATGCACGTAGAATGGTGGCATTAACTTCCACCGAACCAATACTGTATTGGTCTTTACTGGCTCAAAGACCAAAGCGGCTCTCTGACCCTGGAATGAATTACTCGCCAGGATGGTAGGTGGCAAGGCTCCTCATGAGTTAATGAGGGGATGGGGGTGAACTGCCCATCCGTAGAAGCCCTCAGACCTGACCACGAATGGGGAAATTCACGCCACACGCAACCTTGCAGAACAAGGCAAGAAAGGAAGTGTGGGGAGGGGGTGAGCATACACGACGGGGGATCGCGGAGGAAGAATATAGAAGGAACTCTGGAGAGACGGAGAGTCCCGAGCAGTGGAGGAGAAAGAAAAACCTTCATTCTGGACTTCCGTTGAGCTGGAAATAGGAGACTGAATCTCCAAGCATCGTGGTCTACCTCGGGGGTGGCTAGTGGTAAATCCATCTGGATTCACTGAGCCTACGGTTGGGTGGAAACGAGCACCCCTCTCAGTAGTTGCAACACAACTGGTGTTTCTTGATAATTGTTATGTCTTATATTTCGAACTGAATGCATGCTCATGTTTATATGCTCATGAACATTTTATGTATGGAAGTGTTTGCCTGTGTTTTGATTTGGAAACAGTGGATGCATACTTATACTTATATGACAATATTCGGTCTAAGTGTAGAATGAATAGGTTCAAGATACGAGTCTGTTCCCTAGAGAACGACCTCGACTACCTGGCTTGTGCCATGCATTGGCTTAATCCCCCGAAGGCACTCCTCCTGGGAAGTTTCCTCGCTTTCCCGAGTCGGAGTGAGTCCATGAAAAGGGCTACTATGATAGTAAACCCACGAGTTCACCTTACCCCCTCTGCCACAGAGTATATAGCTCGACGATTTAAGAAGGCTTTAGTCAGATCACCAAACCTAGGGATAATTTACCTAGGAACCATTGGGAGGATCTGTTGGAGCTCTATTGTCCATCAACCTTGACCTTTACATAGGTCGGAGGGTGGACTTGTCAACTTTCTAAAAGCCCCGAAGTAATTCAGAACCACCCATCGGCATAGGACGCATAGTAGTCGGGTAGCTTTTCGCTGACCCATGACTTGGAGTGGTCAACGGGTAGGGTTGCACGAGCTCACGATTTACAAAATTGCGACGTGATTATGGTTGTTGATCCAAGAGAGATCTGGACCATCGGTTTAGTGGGAATATTTTTCGTCTTTTCGGCGTTTCGACACCCGGGAAACCATGGAGCAATAACCCTCGTATTCGCAAGTCACGAAGTCCTGAAGTGCGAAACTCCGAATTGGCTTAGTATGAATAGGTTTCGGCTTTTTGGCATTTTAGCACCCGGGAAACCATGGAGTGATAACCCTCGTATTTGCAAGTCACGAAGTCCCGAAGTGCAAAACTCCGAATTGGCTTAGTATGGATAGGTTTGAGATTTTCGGTGTTTCGGCACCCGGGAAGCCATAGAGCGATAACCCTCGTCTTCGCAAGTCGCGAAGTCCCAGAGTGCAAATTCTGAATCGTCTTAGTGTGAATAGGATTTTGGGTTTTGGGGTTTGAAGAGTCGAAGAACTCGAACCCCCTTGCCTTTCGNGAGTCCATGAAAATGGCTACTATGATAGTAAACCCACGAGTTCACCTTACCCCCTCTGCCATAGAGTATATAGCTCGACGATTTAAGAAGGCTTTAGTCAGATCACCAAACCTAGGGATAATTTACCTAGGAACCATTGGGAGGATCTGTCGGAGCTCTATTGTCCATCAACCTTGACCTTTACATAGGTCAGAGGGTGGACTTGTCAACTTTCTGAAAGCCCCGAAGTAATTCAGAACCACCCATCGGCACAGGACGCATAGTAGTCGGGTAGCTTTTCGCTGACCCATGACTTGGAGTGGTCAACGGGTAGGATTGCACGAGCTCACGATTTACAAAATCGCGACGTGATTATGGTTGTTGATCCAAGAGAGATCTGGACCATCGGTTTAGTGGGAATATTTTTTGGCTTTTCGGCGTTTCGACACCCGGGAAACCATGGAGCAATAACCCTCGTATTCGCAAGTCACGAAGTCCCGAAGTGCGAAACTCCGAATCGGCTTTTTGGCATTTCGGCACCCGGGAAACCATGGAGTGATAACCCTCGTATTCGCAAGTCACGAAGTCCCGAAGTGCAAAACTCCGAATTGGCTTAGTATGGATAGGTTTCAGATTTTCGGTGTTTCGGCACCCGGGAAGCCATAGAGCGATAACCCTCGTCTTCGCAAGTCGCGAAGTCCCGGAGTGCGAATTCTGAATCGTCTTAGTGTGAATAGGATTTTGGGTTTTGGGGTTTGAAGAGTCGAAGAACTCGAACCCCCTTGCCTTTCGATCTCCCGGTTACCGAAATTCCAATACGGCTAGGACTGTCGGATAAGGGGAGAGACTCCCAGCCATCGATCTCACCCAAAGGTAGGATTTCGGGTTTTTGGGTTTGAAGAGTCGAAGATCTCGACCCTCGTGCATCGCTGAGCCATGAAGTACGAAAAGCGCCTATGGGCTTGGCCAGGGTCATAACCAATGATAACATGGAGGTGAAGCCCGCACTTGGTACTTGAGTTGTACAAGATGGGTTTCCAATGAAAGAACCACCGGATTGGCTTAGAGAGAGTCCCGATAGGAAGGCCTAGCCTGCGCCAGGACCTCGTAGGAACTCAGGATTTTGTCCCTCGAGTAAAAGGAGAGAGAAAAAGGTGAAAAACCTATTATTTCGTAGTGGGTGTGTTATAAATTGGTATCAGAGCATGGTTACAACACTTGGTCTGCTTGGGCTCATGAACAGGTTGCGCAGAGACTCCATTAGAAGTACTTTTAAAAGGAGTAACCCTCTATCTTAACCCCCTTAATCAAAATTCGAAGTTAAGAATGAAAACTCTTATTGTGTGTATGCATGTGAAAAATATGGATTATGCGCTGGTTACGAATGAATATAAATATTGACTAACAACAAGCGTTTTTCTTTTTCATACAAGCGGACGATCAACCGTGGGAAACTATAGACGCATAGAATGGTGACTCACCACGAGGTGGGGGAAGGCTCCTATAATGGAGACGAATATTCTGATGAAAGGAGGGCAGTATGGACCCCTCTATATCTAGCTGAGACTGTGAGGAGCCTCATGGCCGAGCTATAGAGCTGCAAGGCCGACAACGAGAGGATGATAAAAGAGAAAGAGAAGCAAACGGAAATTAATGCAGTATTACTGCAGAGGTTATCTGACATACAAAGACAATTGTAGCATGAACCTGACACCAGTCCAGCGGACCGATGACGGACAAAGAAAAGTCAAAGTCCACCTGAGATATAAAAACATGGTATTTTAAGTGGACATACTAGGAAGAGCACCTCGAGGAAGGTCCATCCCAAAGATAGGGGACAAGCATCGAACGATTCCTTTGAAAAGGAAGATGGCGACTTGGAGGGATCTTCTAGCAGTAGAACTAGTTCTTATTCTCGAAGAAAATGGAAGAAGAGAAAGATTTCCAAGAGTCAGAATCTCGAAGAATTCAAGAAGGCCAAACCACCCTCCTTCGACGATGAAATAAAGAAGAGAGAGGAAGCGGAGTCCTGGCTTCTTGGACTAAAGAAGTATTTTAGAGTCCATGATTTCTCAGAAAACTTGAAGGCCCAAGTGGCCACCTTCAACTTGAATGGAAAGGCTTCCATTTGGTGGGAAGACCTTAAGAATGTAAAAGGAATTCACGAAGAGGGCCTGTCTTGGGAACGATTTGAGAAATACTTCAGGAAGAAATATCTATCAGAAAAGTATTTCGACGAAAAGACTAAAGAATTCTATGAACTCAAGCTGGGGAAACTCACCATGGAGGAATATGTCAGCAGATTCCTTGAGCTGCTGAGGTACGTACCCTATATAAAAGCAGAAAAGGAAAAGGTGCAACGATTCATCAGCAGACTACCTAAGGACTATCAGAACATGATTGAGTTTGATGAGACAAAGACCCTAGAAGACACTATTCAAAAGGCAAGATATTTTTATGAACAACTTGGGCATCAGACAAGACCTCGTGAAGGCTGGAAGCAGAAGGATAGTTTGAGATTCCAGAAAAAGGGGTTTAAATCCCCAAGATTTAAAAACTATAAAAAGAACTCAAGGATGAGCTTCCCAGCCCGAAGTGTACACCAGCAGAACTTCCCTTCCTTGGGTGGAAATAAACCTTCTGGAGCTTCCCCAGGAAAGATTGATAACCCAAAGAGAGAACCTTTGAAATGTTGGGGTTGTGGAGAAGAACATCTACTGAGGGACTACCCGCACAGCCAACATGATAACCAAAGAATTTACAGTGTTCAAGAAGCTACCACCATCAATGACGTGGCCAGGAGTGTGACGCAAATTTATGTAGCCTTGGATAACAACCAAGCTGATCACCAGGCTTCAGTGGTGGAAATAGAAGGTATGATCACCAACCATCTAGTGTCTATTCTGATTGACCCTAGTTCAAATTTGAGTTATATAGCCCCTAAGGTTGTTGATAAGTGTAAACTACAACCACATAAATGCACCAAGCCATGGTTGGTACAGTTAGCCACTGGCACCAAAAGAAAGGTGGCAGAGGTCATACCAGCTTGCCAATTCATTATGGGTGAATTCCCCACCCAAGCAACCCTTAACGTATTACCCCTAGGATCATATGACCTGTTGATTGGTATGGACTGGCTAGCCACACATAAAGCCAGACTAGACTGTTACCATAAAACCTTAGAATGTATAAGTGAAGAAGGAAGAAGGATAACCCTTCAAGGGATCTAAAAACCTGTCTCGGTGAGACGAATATCAACCCTTCAAATGAGAAAGTATTGTAGAAAGGGATGTCCACTATATGCGATACAGGTGTTGAAATTAATTGAAGACGACAAACCAAACCTAGAAGACCACCCCACACTAAGAGAATATAGAGATGTATTTTCGGAAGAGGTACCGGGCCTACCTCCGAGAAGGGACATTGACTTCTCGATAGAACTTGCACCAGGAGCGGTGTCAATTTGTTAAGAACCTGAATAGATCTACCAATATAATAACCACAAATATTGAATACAAAATAGATCCACAGAGAAAAGATAGAAGAAACCACACTTTATTATTACCAAACCCTTTAGGTAGGGCAACACCATACAATGGATCCTATTATGGAAGGGATCCTCTCTTGTTCACTTGCCTCTTCGAGGGGGCATCCTCCTATTGAGTTTCAACTCCAAATACAATAATTCTCTTCATGTCTCATTACATTGCTTGAACCCCTTTATATAGTGCTACCATCACCTAAGAACATTCTAAAGGAGGAATCTTCTAGAAGTAGAACCTTC